>PVIU01002230.1:87516-179626 GCA_004026605.1 Ondatra zibethicus | reverse complement strand
GGAGTCAGCCAGAGTTTTCCTTCTAGTATTTTGTGTAGGGCTGGGTTTGTGGCTAGGTATTGGTGAAATCTAGATTTGTCATGGAATATCTTGTTTTGTCCTTCTATGGTGACTGACAGTTTTGCTGGGTATAGTAGCCTGGGCTGGCATCCGTGGTCTCTTAATGTCTGCATAATGCTTGACCATGACCTTCTGGCTTTCATTGTCTCCACTGAGAAGTCAGGTGTAATTCTGATAGATCTACCTTTATATGTTACTTGGCCTTTTTCCTTTGCAGCTCTTAATATTCTTTCTTTGCTCTGTATGTTTAGTGTTTTGATTATTATGTGGGGAGAGGACTTTTTTTTGGATCCAGTTTATTTGGTGTTCTGTAAGCTTCTTGTATCTTCATAGGCATATCTTTCTTTAGTTGGGGAAGGTTTTCTTCTATGATTTTGTTAAATAAATTTTCCGAGCCTTTGAGTTGACTTTCTTCTCCTTCTTATATACCTATTATTCTAAGATTTGGCCTTTTTATGTTGTCCCATATTTCATGGATATTTTGGGTTAAGCTTTTGTTAGATTTAATGTTTTCTTTAACTGATGAGTCTATTTTCTCTATTTTATCTTCCGCACTTGAGATTCTCTCTTCCATTTCTTGTATTATGTTGTTTGTACTTGCATTTGTGGTTCCTGCTCTTTTCCTCATGATTTCTGTTTCTATAATTCCTTCAGCTTGTGTTTTCTTTATTTTTTCTATCTCAGCTTTCAAGTCCTGAATAGTTTCTGTTATATGTTTGAGTTCTTTTTCTTGGTTTTCTTTAAGTGATTTGCTGATATCTTCCAATTTTTTGTTTGTTTTTTTCTTCCATTTCTTTAAGGTAATTTCTCATTTCATCTTTAATAATTTCAGATACTCTCTTGTGGTTATTTTTTAGATCATTTTCTTCTGGGTCATCCATATTTGGTTGTTCAGGTCTTACTTTTGTAGGGTCTTTGGATTTCACTGGAATTGTGTTGCTCTTTGTGGTGTAGGTTGTGATCTTACCTTTTCTACTCATCTTTTCCTCTAATAGATGTGGTTGGTGCTGTCTGAGATTCTGTTGAATAATCTTCTAGGTGCCAGTAGATCTAAAGCTAAGATGGTTTTCCTCGTGGTACAGTCAGTGTCACAGTTGTAGTTACCCCGTTGGTTATTTCTGTTCCTGGAGGTAGCTCAATGCTCCTGTGTTTTGGTCTGCTCCCTTGGAGTTTGCTGTCTCAGGCCTACTTTGGTCTAGGCTGCTGGCTTTGATCTGTTTCTGTAAATCTTGGTCTGGATTTCCTCTTGCAGAAGTCCCTGGCTTGGCGTTAGACCTGTTCTGGTGGCGATCACTGACTCTGGATCTGGTCACTTGTTCAATCCTGATCTGCTCGTGTTTGCTCTTGGCTTCTGCTCCTGGTGGAGCTTGTTCTCTCTTCCTCTTAGGTAACTGGTTCAGTCCCACTCTGGTTCTGGTGGAAGTCATGGACTCTGAGTCAGGTCGTTGGCTCAATCCTGGTCTGCCAGTGTCCCTGGACTGGGTTGGACCTCAGGGCTGGATTTGCTTCTGGCTTCTGCTCCTGGTAGAGCTTGTTTCCGCAGCTCTCTCTGTCCTAGGAGTCTTGTTCAATTCCACTCCTGTGGAATTTGTCGCCCGAGGTGGAGTTCCTTGCCTCAGGGCAGTTTTGGTTTAGGTTACAGGCTTTGACCTGTATCTGTAAATCCTAGTCTGGGTTCCCTCCTGCAGAAGTTCCTGGGTTGGAGTTGGACCTGGAAAGGTTTCTGGTTCTAGTCTACTGCCTGGGAGGTTCTAGCCTGGGGTGCACCCAAACCGCAGGGGACTTGCTTACTTCCTTAGAGGTCTCAGACTCGTTCTGGGATCACAGGGGTTTCAGGTTCCTGCCTATTCCCTTTGATGTCCCAAACCAATGCCCAAACCCACAGGGGACCTGGCTCAGGCCTACTCTCTCTGAGGTCCCAGATTTGCACCTGGCCCCGTCAAGATCTCTGGTTCCTGCCTGTTCCCTCGGAGAAACCAGCCTCACTCATGCCCAGGCAGACGGAGTACCTGGCTCCTGCCTAGTTCCTGGGAGGTCCTAGACTCTGGCCCAGACCCATGGGGGTGTTGGCCTATGTCCACTCCCTTGAAGGTCCCAGATTCAAGTCTGGACCCTCAGCAGTCTCTGGCTCTGGCTCACTTGCTCAGTGGTTACTCCATTGTACCTGTTCTGGTGGAGATCATTGGCTCTGGATTTGGTTGCTGGGTCAATCCTGATCCACTCTTGTCCTGGAACTGGGTTTGCTTCTGGCTTCTGCTCCTGGTGGAGCTTATTCTCTCTGTGTCTTAGGTAACTGGTACCAACCTTGAATTTTCTTTCTCTTTTTTTTTTTTAAGATTTATTTATTTACTATGTATATGACATTCTGCCTCCATGTATGTCCGTATGCCAGAAGAGGGCGCCAGATACCATGATGGTTGTGAGCCACCACGCTGGGAATCGAACTCAGGACCTCTGGAAGAGCAGCCAGTGCTCTTAACCACTGAGCCATATCTCCAGCCCCAACCTTGAATTTTCTTAATGCTAATGAGAAAGGGACAATAGCAGCAGAATGACATTGGATGGCCGGGCTGTGGTGGTGCACACCTTTAATCCCAGCACTTGGGAGGCAGAGGCAGGCGTATCTCTGTGAGTTTGAGACCAGCCTGGTCTACAAGAGCTAGTTCCAGGACAGGCTCCAAAGCCACAGAGAAACCCTGTCTCGAAAAACCAAAAAAAAAAAAAAAAAAAAAAGAGAGAGAGACATTGGATAATGGAAAAGTCTGCTGAATTAAATCAACCAGTTTATTTCGAGGATGTGCTGACCTTGCAATGGAAGCCAAGAGATGTGCTGTGTTGGGGAAGGGGTTTTGCTCTTGTTTTCACAGGAGAAGAAAAATTGTGGATACCATCAAAATTAATAAAGGTTTGGTTTGAAGAGGAGGAACCTCTTGGAAAGGAGAAATGACAGCTCATCCACAATGATGATAATCATACAGGTGGTAATAAAAACATAGGATGGGGGCAGGGTTCTGTTCTTATCTCCGCAGGAAAACATCTTCAAAAAAATTCAAGGGACCCTGGATGTTTGAATACTGACAGATGGAAACATTTTACAACCCAATAAGGATCAGCAAGAAAATCGAATAGGTTCCCTAAGTGAAAATATTCAACACATACTTTCATATATATGAATGTATTTATATTTATAAATATATAGAGCTGGTTTTGGAGTTGGACCCTGGCTTAGTCCCTCTCTAATTCCAAACCTGTTGTTAAGAGAAAAACCCAGAGTTTCTGCCTCATGTCAAGAGCCATGATATGGGACAAAAGGAAAAAATAATTTATAAAACTTCCTTGCCTTTCTTCATATCTATTTTTGTCTTTATCATACCTTTCATTGAATATATATGTCTGTATATATCTATATAAATAATGCTTAAGTTTTCCATAATAAACAATAAATTTTCCTGCAGTAATCTTTGAAGTTTCCAGGAAGAAGATGGGGCCCCATAACAACAACTCCACCTGGTTGATATGAAGTCATGATACTGATAGCACTATAAGATCTGTTTTGGGTACAAGACGGTTCCAACTTGGTTAGCTGAAATGGTGCACATCTTTTACAACATTCTGGCCAGACCTCCACAAAATACTCAGAGACTATTTGCAATTTTACCAGACATTAATCTTGGAATTTAACCATCATTTACTTTCACAGGATCCCCTAGAAAGATGTCACTCCCATGACAACTGGAAGCAATTTTAGAGGACGATGTCCCCTCTCCCAGCAAAGTTTGCCCTCAGGCTTAGGGACATCACTTAGGGGTTGATTATAATTGGTATATGGTTGAGGGATGGGGGAGGAATTTTATAGGCTCAGGGACCTTTTTGGAAAAAAAAAAGGGATAATTGGATGATGGGATAACGGATTGGTATTTGTGAGTTATTGTTTTTAGACAATTATATTGGTATAGATTCTTGTATATTGATACAAAGTTAAATTATATTGAATATTATATGCATGTATGCTTCTATCTGTTTAAAACATTGTTTATGTATTGATATATATTTACCATATTGCAGTGTACATTACTACCTCTGATCAAGATATTTATACATTGTTTACATTTGAAGGTCATTGTCCTCATTCGTTGCACAGTTGTTTATTGTCTTAGTCTTTAAGTTAGAGAGGTATTGAGAATTATAGATCAATAGTCACCTATGTTTGCCATATTTATAGTTAGACTAATCAGGTTCTTTAGATATATAGAGATTATATTCAGTATAGATAGATAATCTTCAACCTCTTCAAAGAGCTGTAGAAAATGGCATTTAATCTAATTTAGAGTTCCATGGTAGTGAGAACACAATCGCTCTTGGCAACAACGATCTATTCCCGAGAGAATGTTGAGCACCAAAGACACTCCACCTGGAGCTTTTCTTCTTGGCAGAACTGGCCTTTGGGCAAAGAAATGCCCATACCTCAATCACTGACAGAGATAGAGACTATCCGTAAATGGATAAAACAGGACTGTCATATCCTGCCAAGACAGGGTAAGATGGTTTTGAAGTTTATTGCCTTTGAAAATGGTATGTCAGTCACGTTAGGCCTTAGCCAAAGTTGGTTGCTCTGACATTGCAAATGAGACAAATGGCCCAGGTTGCCAGTTGTCTCTGTCATTTGTTGCACATTTTGGAAGTTTCTCAATTGCACTTCCTGTTTACTCAAGTAATATTGTTTCCCTTCTCAGATCTTCGATGGTGTTGAAGATTAGATAATTGTAGTTACCTTCCTCATGATTTAGCCAAGCTTAATTTCAATGCAATATTTAGACTCCTTGAAACAGAATGTTTAATAAAACTTTTGTTATGTGTTCCTTGCTTAATATTGTTTATTGTTTGTAATTTTATATTTGGTATCTGTTCCTATTGTATACAGTTATATTGGGTTTGGATAGATCTTGTTTAGACAAAAGGGGGAGATGATGGGGAAACTCTGTCAACCAATCATATCTAATTAAGGCATGGCTACCTGGAGCCCAGGAGGAAAAAACTGGGAGGACCCAGATGCACGCTCTCTGCGCAGCTCCCACTGGACAGATAGGAAGTCGGACCTCCCACTCTTGTAGCGTGAATTTCCCCTTCTAACCCTTAAAATATAATTGTTATTCTTGAGCTGGCCTGATTATTTATCGTACTGACCTAATCAGCAACAAACAGCATTTGATGACTTAAGGTACTGGTAGCTCATTACTTTCCTGCTAAAATACAGACAGGTGTGCCTCTTTCACAGGCTTCATAGTCCAGGACTAACAGGTTTCAGGCATATCTTAAAAATCTAGAGTTCCCTATTTCCTTTAATTGTCTTTTAAAATATCCACACCTTTTAACCTAAAGCCATAGCCCTTTGCTATGACACCAAGATGTGAATCTGTTCCCGTGTCTTACAGATGCCTGCAGGTTCCTGGAAAAGTTCTACTGCTTTTATATCAAAAATCAGGTCTGGCAAAAAACTAACAGTCTCCAGAGCATATTTTAACCTCTCCCATTTTCAAGCATATTTTACAGGTCACTCCTGCTGTCTGGGCCAAGACCAACTTATAAAGTGCTCTCCAGACAATGCCAACACCTGCACAAGCTCCTGGGACTTCACCATTGGCACCAACTCTTCTGGATCAAAGACACCTACCAACTAAAATCTGGTTTTATCTGCTATTGTGTCCCACTTACACACCTGAGCCTTACCTGTACAACCAGGGCGCTTCCCTGTCCCATTCTTTGTGGCAGTTAATGACTTCCCATGGCTAGCCCCATTTTATAGGGTCAACAATAACAATATTTTTTCTCTTAGCCACCTGCCTTCTCATCTCCCTCAAAGAGCAGCTGCCTGAGGACTCCAGGATGACAGTAAACCAGATGTCACTCCAGCTACACCTCTCATTGAGCGTGAGCCCAACTCCCAGGTTTTCCCTCTCCCATGTCACCCCATGCCCACAGGAAGTAGCCAGACTTGAGCTGATGACCCTATATCCAAGGACTCTGGAATGTTTGGCCAAAAGTGAGATCTTAGTCCTCTAACACCGCTATATCCAAGGAGCCTGGGATGATTGGAAGTGTCACCTCAGCTCCTGGCCTGGGAGTTGCCTTAGTCTAGACTCCACCTCTGGAAAAGCCCACCAAGTGCTGACCCCTCCCCAGGGGAGGTCAGGACCACTCCCACAGGCTATTTAGGCTGCCATTCAGAGAAGGAACACGTGTCTTTGGGTCTTACGTGAGCCCCTCCCATCTCTCTCTCTTTCCCTGCCACACTTTCCTGGCCACCCAGGAGCGCTGCAGTAAACATGGGCATTGATTCGGTCTAATTTGGTCTGATTGGAATTATTTGCATTGGTGGAGAGGCTCGTCTTAAGATTATCCCTAACAGAAAGCTTTGTTAATGTCTGGATTGAACTAATTGGCCTTTTTTATTTGTTTGGTTGGTTGTTTGATTAATTTTTGCAGTATATATTGTGTAAGAAAACAAAATAAAATAGTTCATCTTTGAGACAAAAGTACTTTAAATTAGGCTGGTCCAGGTACAGAGGAATGGAAAACCCTGGGCCCCTGCTAGCCTGCCAGTGTAGCTGCCTCCACCCAAACTAGAAGCTGAGAATAGAAAACCGTTATCAGCCACGCTTGCCTCAGGATCTGAGGACTTGACAAAGCTCATGCTCTGAAAAGTCTGAAAATAAGCAGGATATAGAAGAGGCAAACCCACACAAGGTCTTTGCTGAGAAACAGACAACCATAAGTGGTAGGTAACATGTAAGTGTGTACCCCACGTGCTCGGCTCATGTGAAAAAGGAGGAAGGGAGCTGCACATTGGGTTATAAAAACCACTTTGTGTGCTCTCTTGGCATATCTGAGTGTTATCTGAGGTTGCACCAGACTCTGTAAGGTCGTTAAATAAACCACCTCTCTTCCTCAGTGCTCTGAGCCTTCAGTTTATTAGAAAGTGGGGTCTCATTCTTCACACATCACACATAGTGCTAGGGTAACCTAGCCTGTGTTCCTGGGACTGTTGTCACTCACTGTGGGCTCCAGAGGTGAGAGGCTGGGATTTGGGTTGTCAGGTTACTTACTGGGAGCAAGGTAGCATTTGCAGGACTGTGAGTGACCCAAAGACAGCTGTATCTTTGAAGATTTTTACCCCATCTAGGGTGGAACCTTATAGGAGCTGCATCGTGGCTCTCAAATTCAGTTAACTTTCCACTTCTGTGTACTCTGGTGCCGCCCAAGATCATGAACAGCTGAGTGGCAGGAAGAAGTAATGATTAGAGTATCAGGTGAGTGTCCTTCAACCTCCTCCAACTCCTGCTGGTGTGTGTTAATGCCACAGACTCAGAGATCACTGTGGTATTCTGTTTATTTCATTGCCATGACTACCAGGTCAAAGCTATGATGGCTGATGGTCATGCCAGGCTGGAAGGAAATTGCTTTAACATCCGCAGAGTTAAATATAAGACACTGTATTCATTTCCTGACAGGGGAAAGGTTGTGAGCTCATGTATGTAGTTTGAAGAGAAAGGCTGTTTGCAAAATTGAGGTCTGGGGTTAAGACAGCCAACAGGGTCTATTGTAGGCATTGCCTCGCTGATATGGGAGGTATGGGAGAAATCTCAGCAGTAGACATCAACAGAGCTGTGTGGAGAAAGAAGCAGTGGCAACTGATCAAATAACACAGCTAGGCACACACACATGCAGAGAGAGAGAGAGAGAGAGAGAGAGAGAGCACATGTATCTCTTGTGGTCCTTCCCACTGGCCAAACCCATTAGGAGCCCTTTGATGTCATCTATAGAATGTTCCCAGAAGGCAAATGAAAGTGGTTTATACAGATGAGTGGCTGAAATAAATAGGTTACTACTGTAATGGTCTGTTTCCCTTCCCCGTAATGGTCTGTTTCCCTTCCCCATCCACTGAGGCAAGCAGATCTTCCTCCCGCTTTCAGCCTGAGTCTTTCTTTCCCAGCTCTCTCCCGAAGAGGCAGCTTCTGCCTCTCTCCCTTCTCCTCACTTCTCCCCTCCCCCACCTCTCTGCCTCTCTCTCTCTCTCTGCTCTTCTCCCTTCTCCACTCCCCCCTGTTCCCTTTCCCCTCCATAACTCACTAAATAAATACCCACTTTCTCTGCACACGTCTCTGTCTCTCACCCACCCTGCGGCTCCCAGCCTAGGACCTGCTGGCCCTCATGGCCCAGGGAACCGCAGTGTTTTACCACCACAGCTTCTTGTGGCCCTGCTGCCCACTGCAGCCACTAGGGAACCTGTGGTGTTTGACTTTTACCATAATATTTGGTGCTCATGACTCTGCCACGTTCCCTCCCAACCGCAAGTGAGCAGCCTGAGGATATGTGGGATTGGGAACCGGGTTTCTTTACAACAGCTCTGCACTGTATCTGCCTGAATGCCAACCTCTATGTACACCAGTGGCTTGGGTGGTGAGTTTTCCCCTTTCAGCCTCCATGGCTTTGGTTGAGCCTTTCACTGACAATCATCTCTGGTTGCTTCCCACGTTGCTAAAAACGTGATGGGACCACCTAGGGTTGGTCCTCCCGCAGTAGCACTGCACACGCTGTGCAGCACATTTGATTTGGGACCCGGGGTCCCTTGAATTTCTTCTTTCTCCTTTCTTTTTCGGACCACTAATAAGTGGTCCCTGCTGAGAGAGACCGCTCAGAGCCACCTCTAGCCTCTGGCTTCCTAGTCACCCGGACCAGAGCCAGTCAGGCTTCATCCATACTCTGCCTCTAGAGAAGAGACCTTTCCTATAGGCTCTGCGGTGTTTGTTCACTGTTTCTGTGGGTTTTCAGCTATAGTATAAACCCTCAAACTATCAGCCACCTGCCTGTAAAACCTACAAGATTGGTCAGATCCATGAAGCAGCTGTTTGCAGTTTCAGCCTTTGCTCCCTGCCAAGGCTTGTGTTGTAGTGGCTCAGCAACAGGGCAGATCACGCCTCTAGGTCTCTCTTGTTATTATGTGTAAAACTCCCATGGCTCAAAAAAATGTGGCTTTTCCATACAACATGTGACCACCGCCATTTTGACTGAGGTCAGGTGACTTCACTGCCATATTAACTGAAAGCCAGGTCAGGTGACCAAGTCCTACCATCTTTACTGAGGTATACCCTGCCTGGTCCCCTGGTTTACTTATGTTTTTGTCTCTAAATTCCTCTTTCTGACTCTGTTACGTGTGTGTTTTGTGCAGTGGCATGCCTTTAGTAGGGCCCACCAAAGCATCCACTTTGCCCAATTGCTGTTCACCATGTGTGTGTGTGTGTACATACATGTAACTTAAATGCACCTATGCTTACTATTAAATGTTACAATTGTCCACCCATTATATCTCATTTCAGACTAACCAAACAATAAGTCTCATGTTTTAAACTGTTATGTACTTTAAAGTCTCTTACAAAAATATGGTATATTTAATCTAACACTGATTTAAAATATATTAAGCTGTTCTCTACTATTGTCATTAGCCTTCTATTGGAAGCAGTTTTTTCTTCTTTCTGTCTTTTTACGACTGTAAATTTTACCTGTTAAGTTGAGAGCCAGTACAGTCAAGCTGGACCCAGCTCTTCAGGCAGATTCTGTACTATAGTCATAACTTCATCTATACCTGGTAAACAGCCCTCAACTGCTCAGAAATCTGGAGAATATGGCATTTAAATATTTAATTATTAAAAACTTTTCATAACAAAAAGAAACAGGTTGGCTCCTAGCACCAGCACTCTATTTCCTCCAAAGAAGACAAATGGGCACAGAACAATGTCCATCTGCAATTCACTTCAACTGCCAAGCATTGACCACTGGGCATATTACCTTTCATCTAAACTGAAGATCTCCAGACAGTGGACAGAATTACCAGAATCAACAGCCTAGCTGCTCAGGTCAAGGCAGGCTTGTCTTCCTGAAGTTTGCTTAGCCCACAAGATCTTCTGAAGCCTGGCAGGCCCTGTGGTAAACAGCAAAAGAAAAATATGACCCTCAGCAACCATGGAGGACCCTAAGGAATAGCTCTAGGTGCCAACCAAGTAAGTTCTCTGTCATTTTTTAATCCATAACTCAAGTAAAATTTTATCCTTCTCAAAGATCTCTGATGCAGTTTGACAGCTGAGAGGTTTTGTCAGTTTAAAAGGACAACATCACCAAACAAATTTAAGTAAAATACAAATACAAGTTATTAACCTGCAAGTTATAAAGGTGTGAGGGGGGCTGGAGAGATGGCTCAGTGGTTAAGAGCACTGACTGTTCTTCCACAGGTCCTGAGTTCAATTCCCAGCAACTGCATGGTGGCTCACAACTATCCATAATGAGATCTGGTGCCCTCTTCCAGGGTGCATACATAATAAATGAATAAATCTTTAAAAAAATAAAAATAAAGGTGTGAGGACAAGTACATGCTATCAAATTTTTCTCTCACACTGCCTTTCATAGTCTTAAAGATAGTTTTCATTATGCAAAAATATCTGTCACAGTCATTCTAATATAAATATGCTACTGTTTAAAACTTATGTTTTCACAAACCCAAAAAATTCTTGTGAGTTCCAGGGAGCCTAATTGAAGGATCCACCTTAAACAAGTCAGATACATCCTTCTCAATTCCCTGGTCCTAAAACCTTTTTTTCCTAAACTTAACTTTGTCCTCTGTTCTGCCAATATCTTAAACAGGTGTAAGAGACACCAGACATTTCCATACCACAAACAACAGACAGGAGCAAAGAGACCAGCTACCCCAGGATGTAACCAGCACCCAGCTTTCTCAAGATCCCCCCAAGATGACACCCACAAATAAGTAGGAAGCAGTCTTGAGAATCCGTTGTCCCAATTCCTTTAACCTGTTTTGCCTAATCTCCTGCCTTTTTAATTATAAAAAAGAGATGGGACTGTAATGGTCTGTCCTGTCCCTTTAAGAGACAAGCTCTGCCCACTCCCCCCCTCCACTGAAGCAAGCAAATCTTCCTTCTGCTTCCAGCCTGAGTCTTTCCTTTCCAGTTCTCTCCCAAAGAGGCAGCTTCTGCCTCTCTCCCTTCTCTCTTCACTTCTCTCCTCCCGCTCTCTGTTTCTCTCTCTCTCTCTCTCTGCTCTTCTCCCTTCTCCCCTTCCCCCTTTCCCTTTGCCCTCCAAAACCCACTAAATAAATACCCACTTTCTCTGCATGGCATGCCTCTGTCTCTCACTCTCACCCACTGTGCAGCTACTAGTCTGGGACCTGCTGGCCTTGGTGGCCCACGGGCCACTAGGGAAACCGCAGTGTTTTACCACTGCTGCTCCTTGTGGCCCCTGCCTACTGCAGCCACTCAGGGACTTGCAGTGTTTTATTTTTACCATAACACCTATTATTTAATATATTATTTACCCCTAAAGAATTAGAGTCACACCTGGGGATCTATGGCTTTTCCCCAGAATGAATTCATTTGCTCCTGGGTCACTGAGGTCAGATTCCAAGAATACTGAAGTTGGAAATGAGTTTACAGATAGGTATCCCACCAAGAGCCAATTTAATAGGTAAACACACACAACAGGACAGCCCTGGTCATACTGTTTTGGGTGACCTTTGGACTCATCATCGCTCAAGTTTCAGCCCCTATGCCTCTCTCTTTCCCACGGGGTAAGCTACTCTTGAAACTGATCTGAAGCTGGGAATGTGTTGTTCTCAGTGTCCCCATCATTAATTGACCTCTCTTTCCTACCAGGGAGACTGAGATTCCTGAAGAAGAAGAATAAGAGTGAGAGAGGGAGCATGATTGCCCTTGAGAGGGGAAAGGAAAATTTAAGACAGATTAAATTCTCAGATCTGTGTGACTCAGGCAACCCTTGGAAGCAGAGGAGGTTCAGAGAACCGGATCGACGGCAGGGTCCGGTGAGGTGCCCATGCCACAACCATATTCAAATATGATCCTATTAGTTTGCTGTCTGTGATTAGCCAGAGTTGTGATTGGTCAACGCAAAAGTAACAATGGTCCCTCTTTATTTGAAGTTTCACTGTCAAGATTAAATGAAAAATGCCCCCAAATTAGAAATCGTATATGTATTTTAAATTTATTTATTTGTTTGTTTGTTTTGTTTTGTTTTTGAGACAGGGTTTCTCTGTTACAGTTCTGGAAGTCCTGAAACTTGCTCTGTAGACAGGCTGACCTTGAACTCACCAAGTGCTGGGATTAAATGTCTGCACCACCACCACCCAGCTAAACTTTTAATGTTTTGTAGTGTGGGGTATAATTCATATAGCTCCCCCAATGATGAGCCTACATTCTATCACTGAGTTAAATTCCAAGCCAAATGATAAACTTTAAAATATTTATATTATGTGTGGTTACAATTTTTCAAGTTTATTACTGGCTATTACTAATCTCTCACTATGTATAATGTAAATTAACCTTTATCGTAGGTATGCAGAGATAAAAAACAGCATAGATAGTGCATTCAGCAGGTTCGGGCTTCCAAGGAACATCTTGAAACAGAGTCCCCTCAGGTAAGGGGGACCATCGTACTCCTAAATTAGACTTTCAGTCAGCTCACATACTAAATTAGGTTGCAGCTCAGACTCAGAGAGTGAGGGCTGACTGGGGAAGAGGGATGGGCTCACTCCTGTATCTCGAGAAAGATCTTAGGCTTAGGTCAGGCTGGTTCTCACACCTGGCTGCAAGGCAAGGGACAAAGAAGTGACAAGTGCTGCCCCAACTAGGAGAGAGTGAGTGGGGTGGGCCACCCTGATGTCCTGAAGGGCTGTAACTTACCCACTTTTACAACTGAATGTAGGTTTCCGTTCTCTGAGAGGAACAAACAGGTGTCTCTCTCAACAAAGGGCCATTTATCAGCAATGGGCCAGAGTACAAACAAGGCCTGAGTCAGCCCCACAATGTCTCAAGGAGAGTTCTAGCAACCCCCTTGAAACTTGCCCAAGTATGTCCAAAGATAAAGCCTCAGTCAATTAAAAACATACTAATGTAACTGCTGCTTGCTTGACCAATCATGTTTGAGATGACCTAACTGTTTCTAAAATTACCCTGGCTGTGCTTGAAAGGAGCTTGCACACTCAGGGTCATCGCCATTTTGTATAGGTGAACGATCCCACATGCCTGCTGGTATAATAAACGCTCTTTGCTCTTACATACTATTTGAGTCTGGGGTCTTCCTTCAGCTTTTCCTCAGACCCTTACAACCTGAAGCTCCTAATGTGTCAGGACAGAAACCTAGTGTGGCCAGTGCTTCCGGACAAGGCAGCAATCAATTCTGCAGGCAAGTGTCTTAGCCTTGGAAGAAATGAAGCCACAAAAAAAAAAAAAATGCAAAAGACTGAAACAATCCACGACTATAGTAAAACCTAGAGCAGAAAACTCCAAGAGACTCTTCTGAGCTAGTGCAATCATGCAGAAGGCAAGGACAGAGAATGCATCAGTCAGGCTATGGTGACAAGCAGGTGACACAAAGAACTGGAACTCTTGTTTGTGTTCGTCTTTGGTTTGTGTTGTTTATTTTGCTTTACAACAGGGTTTCTCTGTGGAGCTTTGAAACTCACTCTGTAAACTAGACTGGGCTTGACCTTTCCTCCTGAAACTGCTTCTCCAAAGCTAGGATTACAGGCAGGTTTGTACCAACACATCTCTCCTGAAGCAGGGTGTTGAAAGTTTACCTCACGAGAGACTGTGGGGATGTAGCTCAGTTGGTAGAGTGCTTGTCTAGCATATACAAAGCCCAGGTTTGATCCCCAGCACCCCATAAACCATACTGACAAATGCCTGTAATTCTAACACTAAGAAGGTAGAAGCAGGAGACTTAGAGGTTCAAAGTCACGTGTGGCTATGCAGCAAGTTCAAGGCCAGCCTGGAGTTCATGAGAGCCTGTCTCCAAAACAACAAATGCTTATCAAGAGGGACCATTCATGATAATGTGTGGCAGTACTCTCAACCTTCCTGATGCTTTGACACTCTAATACAGTTCTTCAGGTCATGGTGACCCCCAGCCATAAATTATTTTTGTTGCTACTTCATAACTGTAATTTTGCCACTGTTATGAATCATAGTGTAAACATCTGATACACAGGATATCTGAGATGCCACCCCTGTGAAAGTGTTGTGATGTGGGATTCCCCTCTGTATGCTGTGAATACCATTGGTTAATAAAGAAACTGTCTTGGGCCTGAGCAGAGCAGAATAGAGGTAGGCGGGAAAAACTAAACTGAATGCTGGAAGAAAGAAGGTGGAGTCAGTGAGAAGTCATGTAGCCCCACCAGAGACAGAGGCTGAATGGAACCTTGCTGGTAAGCCACAGTCATGTGGCAATATACAGATTAATAAAACTGGGTGAAATTAAGATGTAAGAGTTAGCCAATAAGAAGCTAGAGCTAATAGGCCAATTTAATTTATATAATTTAATTAATACAGTTTCTGTGTGGTTATTTCAGGAGTCTGGGTGGCCAGGAAATGAGCAAGTGGCCTCCTTCAACAGGGTTACTTGCTCCCCGAAGGGGTCTTAACCCACAGGTTGAGAACCATGGATGTAGGGGTAGTGAAAAGAGACCTCCAAAGATGGTGCAGGTACAGTGTCCTTGGGACTGTGATAACTCGGAGCTGGTAGCATACCTGGGCCTTAAAGGACAGGGTCTCCATCTCCATGGATGGGAATGCAGCAACTGTAGTGACTTGGCAAGGAGAAGGGGAAGGAAGGAGAGGGGATCAGAGTTCAAGGTCAGCCTGTCCTACACAGGGAGATCCTATGTCAAACAACATAATAACAATTTAATCTAAATGATGATATCTCACGGCACATAAAAAGTATGAGAAATTTACATTTCAGAGTCCATAAAGAGTTCGATTAGAATGTAGCCATATCTACCGTGTCATCTCTTGCTGCTTTTAGGCTCTAAGAGCATAGTTTATCCCCCAAACCTGAAATATTTATTAATGAAATAATAATAGTGAAAGTGTGGTCTTTAGTCTAAACTAGATGGCTCAGTGGCTAAGACCATGTATTGTTCCTGCAGAGGGCCTACATTTGGGTCTCAGCAACCACAACTAACTGTAACTCTAGCTGCAGGGTATTCAAATCCTGGCATCTGAGAGCACCTGCAATGCATAATGCACATACATGATACACACACACACACACACACACACACACACACACACACACACACACAGAAAGAGAGAGAGAGAGAGAGAGAGTCTTAGGTTAGTTTGATTTTGTTTAAGCGTCTTGTGGTTCATTCATTTTCCAGGACATGGTGGCATGGGCAAGGAGCAGAGGACGGGAAGAATGGGGCAGAGTTTATATTCCCTTCCTCCACCTCTCCTTTCACCCCTACTTGCTAGGTTGCCGCAGTTGCTGCTTCCCCTCCAGGAAGGCCCTCTTTTTTTTAATTAATTAATTTATTTACTTTACAAACCAATCCCAGTTCCCCCTCTCTCCTCTCCTCCAGCTTCCCCCACCTTCACCCACCCCTATCCACTCCTCAGAGAGGTTAAGTTCTCCCCTGGGAAGTCAACTAAGTCTGCCCCATCATCTCATTGAGTCAGGTCCACCCCATCACACACACTAATGCATATGCTGAGCAAAGTATCTCTCCATAGAGAATGGGTTCCACAAGCCAGTTCATGCATGAGAGTTAGATCCTGGTCCCACTGCCAGTGGCCCCCACATACTGCCCAAGCCCCACAGTTGTCACCTGCATTCAGGGGGCCTAGTTAGGTCCTATGCTGGTTCCCCAGTTGTCAGTTCAGAGTTAGTGAGCTTCCACTAGTTCAAGCCAGTTGATTCCATGGGTTTCCCCATCATGGTCTTGACCCCTTTGTTCATATTATCACTCCTCCCTCTCTTCAGTTGTACTCCAGAAGCTCAGCCCAGTGGTTAGCTGTGGATCTCTAGATCTGTTCCCATCAGTTTCTGGATAAAGATTCTATGATGTCAATTAAGGTAGTATTCATTCTGATTACAGGGAAAGATGGGTTAAGGCACCCTCTCTACTATTGCTTAGATTCTTAGCTGGGGCCATCCTTGAGAAATCCTGAGAATTTCCTTAGTGCCAGGTTTCTGGCTAACCCCATAATAGATCCTTCTATCAAGATACTTCTTTCCTTGCTCTCCCTCTCTGTCCTTCCCCCAACCTGTGTCGAGGACCTGACTTTCTGATTTCTCCTGTTCTCCTCCCCCCTCTTCCTCTCTCCTCACCTCTCTGCTTCAACCCTCCCCCCTCTCTGCCTAAGCTTCCAATTTGCTCAAAAGATCTTGTTTATTTCCCCTTCCCAGGGGAATCCTTGTATATGTATGTCTCTCTTAGGGTCCTCTTTGATACCTAGCTTCTCTGGGGTTGTAGACTATAGACTGGTTGTCCTTTGCTTCATGTTTGATATTCATTTATGACTGAGTACATACTATATTTGTCTTTCTGGATCTGGGTTACCTTACTCAGGATGGCTTTTTCTAGTTCTGTCCATTTACCTGCAAATTTCAAGTTGTCATTGTTTTTTACTGCTGAGTAAGGCCCACTTTTTATAGCTGTGCTACCCAGGTTTCTCTGACCCCTGCCCTTTCAGGCCCTAGAGTGACTTTGGTCACAATGGCTGAGGCATAAAGTAGCTGTATTGTGCTTTCTATATAACCCACATATATATTATATAAATATATTATATATGTTATTCAAAACTTTAGGCCAGAGGTTCTCAACCTGAGGGTTGCAACTCTTCTGGGAGTCAAAAGGCCCTTTCACAGGGTCATCTAAGACCATCAGAAAGCACAGATATTTACATTAAGATTCATAAGCATAGAAAAATTGCAGTTAAGAAGTAGCAATATAAAATAACTTTATGGTTGGGGTCACCACAACCTGAGGAACTGTGATGTGGGATTCCCCTCTGCATGCTGTGAATACCATTGGTTAATAAAGAAACTGTCTTGGCCTGTAATAGTGCAAAAGAGTAGAGTTAGGTGGGGAGAACTAAACTGAATGCTGGGAGAAAGAAGGCGGAGTCAAGGAGAAGCCATGGAGCTGCCAGAGACAAACATGTGGAAATTGCCACTAAGTCACAGCCACATGGTGATACACAGATTAATGGAGATGGGTTAGTTTGGGAACTAAGAGTTAGCCAGAAATACACTTAAGCTATTGGCCAAACAGAATTGTAAATAATATAGTTTCTGTGCGGTTATTTTGGGAGTCTGGGCATCTAGGGGAACACACAAGTGGACTCCTACAACAGAACTGTACTAAAGGGTCCCAGCATTAGGAACGTTGAGAACCACCCATCACTTTAGACAGTTCCATGGAAGTTTCCAGAGAACCATTTAAGGGATAGAGGCCTCTGCTTTTCTATCTTAGGGTTTATGCCTGTGGACATGCCTCGAACTTCCCCGCCAGTCTACAAGTCCGGCAGAGGATCCCTGCAGCCACATCAGGAGACACTCACTGGCTCTCTATTATCTCTCCTGCTTTCACCGTCCATTCTTTCCCTTGTTTCTGCATCTTAGCATCATCCCTAAGTGCAACCAGGGTTCTTCTCAGGGCTGGGCTTATGGGAGCTCAGCTAGAAGAAGCACATTGTTTTCTTCAGCTGGTTTGTTTGTGTTTTGTTACAATCTTACTCAGTGCAGGTTGGCCTTGAACTTGCTATGTATGACCATGCATTTGCTTCCACCTCCCAAGTGTTTGTATTGCAGACCTGAGCTTAAAGCTGTAACTCAGTGGTAAAGAGTTTGCCTAGAATGTGTACCTGGGATTCAATTCCTAGCACCCCTGAATGAATTCTAGAAACATGTAGACTTTCTATTTATGATTTGTTATGGAGCATTTAATTACTTTGTAATCATAAGACACTGCTTTTCCAATTCATTGAGATCTGTTTCGCAGCCCAGAAAATGACCAACTTTTATTAAAGTCCTTTATGCCCTTGAAAAAAATATATATAATTTTGCAGTTGTTAGGTGCAATGCCTTATTTGATACATATTTTATTGATGTAATTGTAGCTGTTTGAAGGTATTAATTTTTAAGTCAACTTATAACAGAATTAAAAATACTAGAAGATTAGTTAAATAAAATATGTTGCTCTCATAGGGTGGGATATCTTACCACCATCAACAGTAAAGAATAAAGCCTAAGAGAATAGACACAGAGAAATAACCACACCGCATTGAGAAGTGAAGCTGGCCAATTGCAGTATAGTACTGCTTGATTGGAAAAACATTAAATAATCTCTCAGGGACAATATAACTAGTGACTACTCACTGATCTATAATGTCCTATATTTCTGTAATTTTCTAAAATAAGTACTTGTTAGTTCAGTAACAAAGGGTGAATTACAAAATACAATGCTGCAAATGAAGACAGATGTCCTGCTTGTTGCATTGGAAATGCTATTAATATAAGAAACACATCATTTGGACTGAAGGAGACTTTATGAATATCTAGAACATATTGGCCTCTTTCCTACAGGTATTTTCTTTTCTTTTCTTTTGATATGTTTCCAGTTTCAAGTTGAAAAAAAAAACAAAAATGAAAACAAAAAAGTTTGAAACATATTTATACATTTAGGAGGACATGGAGAGAAAAGGATGGAGTAGCAATAGTCATCAGCAAGTTTATCAACACTGGTTCTGTAATTCAATTTCTCTAATTAAACCTCAAGCCTCAAAGTTTATTTTAGTTGTTTTTTACAGTTATCCATTTGAACAACACCAACATGAAATAACTAAATCAAGATTATCTAGAAAATTCTTTGCGTAGATTCCTAGCTGAAATAGCTCATGTCTAAATCACGAATATACTCAGATACCCTCTCTGTGCTTATCTGTGTGCCGTACTTTCATCACTACTCATATACTTAGCAAATAAAGCATCAAAATAAGGCCAATGCTTCATATACCAAAACCATGTTCACAATGCCTAAGGGCGCTTACTGACCTGCCAGAAATGTGGTAAGAACAAACAAAGCAATGTGGACCCATTTAAAAAGAAATTAAGTGACAATTGGAGAGGTGACTCAGCTAAGAGGACTTGGCTGCTCTTCCAGAAGATCCTCCTTTGATTCCCGGTGCTAACATCCAGTGGTGTCACAGCGGCTTGTTAACGCCAGCGGCAAGGGATCTGGCTCCCTCTTCTGGCCTCTTCAGGTACCTGAACCCTTGGTAACTGAACAGGTACCTGAACACACACACACACACACACACACACACACACACACACACACACGCACGCACGCACGCACGCACGCATGCACGCACGCACAAAAAAAAATAGTAAAATAAATACCTACTTTTTTTTAAGTCAAGTGATCTTGGCTTGGTGGTGCACACCTCTAATGCCAGCACTGGGGAGGCAGAGGCAAGCGGATCTCTGAGAGTTCTAGGCCAGCCTGGTCTACAGAGTGAATCCCAGGACAGCCAGGGTTATGTAAAGAGACCAAACAAGCAAACAAAAGTCAAGTGAACAGATAACTGATTCAAGGTGAATGGTGGGGTTTCCTGTCAGGAGAGCTCCCCAACATGCTACGGGCCAGATAGTAGAGAAGACAAGCTCCTCCAGACTCTATGATGATTCACTCTGACTGAATGGATGTTGAGTTATACAAATATATACAAATCTTGAACAAATGAGAACTATGAGAATGGAAAAACAACAGCAATAGCCTCATCTTCTACTGCATCAATAGTTACTATCTTGGGATATGCAAGTAATTGGATTACTGATGCCAGCCACCTGCTCTGTGTCCTGTAAGAGGATTATTCATGTGATCAGAAGCTTCCTCCCAAAGGTGCAGTCCAATTCCTTGACCTGCTGTGGTGAGGGGAATGCTAGAGAAGCCTGCATTTTATACCACGGCTGGGCAGAAAAACTGAGCGGTGCTAAGCAGTTCCCCTATCTCTTGCTTGTCCATGCTAGTTCTGAAATGAGACAGAAATAGGCAGCTTCCGCCACTGCCATGTGGACATCGCCACGCATGGACACAGTTATATGCCACTGTCTGCTATCAAGGCAAAGCTGACTAAGGCACCACTTCTCGAGTATCCAGTAACATGTCTCCCAGCTGAGCCATCTAAGTGACCCTCAGGTTGACACGTGTTGTTCTTTCCTTTCTTATAGCACACTGACAATGTCCTTGGCCCACCAAACATTGGAGATGAATCAACCACTACCCAGTAAAAAATGCTCATTTGTGAGTGATTGATGACCAAAGGCCAAACCCGGCCAAGGGGATATGATAGTGGGTTTCCAGTCCTGACAAGATTGGCTCTGACTCAGCATAACATAGTTGGACTGTTTAGGGCAAGAGCTCAGGAGTGAATTGCTAAAGATTAGATACCAGCTCCACTGTGTAGATGTCATGCTCTCCAGAGTCAACAATTAGAGGACTCATCCTCCACTCCTTCCAGTACTTCTCTAAGACATGTTCTCTAAATTACCTCAGTTTACACCACAGATGTTAGATATCTTTTACTTTTATGGAGGATGTAATGGTTAGAAAGAATGCATAGCTGGGCACGGTGGCATGCGACTTTAATCCCAGCACTGGGGAGGTAGAGGCAGAGGCAGGCGGATCTCTGTGAGTTCAAGGCCAGCCTGGTCTATATAGTGAGATCCAGGACAGCCAGAACTACATAGTGAGACCCTGCCTCAAAAGAAAATAAAAACAGCAGCAGCAAAGGAATAATATAGATATCTTCAAGTACATCACCTAGCTGATTATCAACTCAACCAATTGTGTTTCCTCTAGTCGCCCCCCACACTTCCTTCCTGTCTTATCCCCATCTCTTGTACTGTATTCCTTCAAAATATCAAAGAACATTCTATCCGGTATATGTCAATCAGAGAAGAGCATTTGACAGAACCACCAACCATACTGTTATCTCATTTTGTTTAAAAAGTCATTGTTTAATGACTCCTTTAAAACATCTACCATTGAGGCGGAGGTCAAATGTCCTTGATTACTCTGAGAAGTTTATTTGAGTCACACATTTCATTACATGACTTTTAAGTTTCTTTGAATCTATTAGAATTACCCTGCTTTTAAAAAAAAATGATCTTTTCAGATTCTTTGTTCCTAACCTAACCCTCTGTGACCACCAGCAAATGCCAGGGCTGTTTGCTTTTCCCACCCTTTAGTGTTCAGTGCTTTGGGTGCCCTCAGTGCCACACCAGCTTTGCACTTGCACTCCGGGGTCAGCTGGGTCCCCATTTCCACCTTCAATAAGAGCATCATCTCAAAACTCACTTCCTCAGGAGTCTGAGGTCACTGAGCTGGGACGTGGGTTTCTCAAGACTGGCTTTGTGGCTTCAAGAAACAAGGCAATTTGTTTTGAAGGTTGTTTTTGTTTGAGTTGCTAGGGACCTCAGGCTGCCAGGGTCTCATATATGCTTGACCAAGTATTCTATCATTGAGCCATGCCTCCAGACACCTCCAGAAGTGAGGTGTCTAAAATGCTAATTGAATAATCCCACAGGCGACTTCAGGGATGTTTGTGCCCCTTGTAGCGTATGAAAACAATTGCTAACTTGAATATTCAAGTAGAAGAATTGGATAAATACAGCTCCAATCACCTCCAACCTCAACAGTCAAGGAATTAACTTCCTTTTCACGTCCTTCTTTGGTCAAGAGGTCCATTCCTCTGGCTTTTGCTTGCCCTCACACCATCCCAGCCAAGACAGGGTTTCTCTGTATAGCCCTGGCTGTTCTGGAACTCATGTTGTAGATCAGGCTGGCTTTGAACTGAGAGATCCACCTTCCTTTGCCTCTCAAGTGCTGAGATTAAAGACATGCATCACTACCACCTAGCTAATGGATTTATTCTTTAAGCCAAGGAGCATTCCAGGACAATGAGACCGTTGATTCCATCTATACATTCAGAAACTAGGGAAATGCCTGGATGAAGGCTGCCTGTGGGCCTCTGGTCAACCTTGCTTTAAGCTTTGGTTGATTATCACTTGATGCTGCTGTCCATCATAGTGACATGCTGTGCTATAGTTTGGATTTGACTTAACCCTGTGTTCTTCAAGGATCCGTTGTAACTGAAGGTTTGTTTGGTCCTAAAGGTGGCTCCCTTGGGAACCAATTTAGGAAGTGGAGCTGATGGAAAATCCTTAGGTCCCTGGGGGATGGGATTGTGGTACCCCAGACTCTCTGACTTTCTGACTTTTTGTTTGATGGTGTAAGTACTCCCACACACATTGAGCCTCCATCATAATGAGATTGCAGTTGGGAAACCCTTGGATAAAATTAACTAATACAGACCCTTGATCTTCCCCCAAACCTTTTCTTTTTATAAAATGAGCTTCCTCAGGCATTCCACTGTATAATGCAAAGGCTGGCTAATACAGTCTGAGTAGTAGACCGAGTTAGTGGTCTAGATATCTCCATTAGCCCAAGCTAGCTGAGCCTAGAGTGACCTTGAACCTTTGGTCTTTCTGCACTTACTGAGTACTGGAACTATAGCCGTATGCCATTATCCCCTTTGTGAGCGTGTGGTGGTGGTGCTATGTGTGTGTGGCTGTGGTGTGTGTGGTGCTGGGGATCGAACCCAGGGTATTGGACATGTACTCTACCAATTCAGCAACATCCCTAGTCACAAGTGATTGGTTTTATTTCAGAGGAACAGTCTGCTACCAGACCCATAGGAAGAAAAGCACCTATGCCAGCCTCTTGAATGTGGCTGAATGGATGATGGCTTTGGATCGAGGCCAAGTTTGGGCTCCTTTGACACTTGGAAGGCTATGCAGCAGCTCAGTGACATTCCTTCCAGAATGTAGGTACCTGAAGCCTCTCGGTTACTGCTTTTGGAGTTTAGCTGGCAACAGGAAAAGTCCCTTTCCACAAACCCCAAACCAGATTTGGCTTTATAAGCCTTTGTCTACAAACAGGGTGAGCACTAGCAGAAGGGGTACTGAAGAGTTATATGTTGTTCCAGGAGTGGGGACTGTAAGCTTGGAGGGACAGGCCAGGGACAAGCTTGTGTTTACCTCTTAGATCATGAGATTGAAAACTACAAAATCAACTCAGGAGTTCACTACCACACCCCACCCCTGTCCCATACTTTCAGATCCGTTCAGGTGACTCACCCCTGCCCTCTGCTGGGGATACACAGTCCCCTGCGGTACTTGTGGATAAGTTGATGTGAAATCTTGGCTCCCAAGTCCTTGGAGGAGAAACTGTGAAGTCTTTGCTAGCAGGACTGTGTTTCTTGCAGTTTTTCTGATATCAGAGAAAAGCAAAGGTTCCTAGTGGGGACCACAGACTTTCGAAGTGAGAAGCACAGAAGACAGGATGGACTGTGAGTGTTGCATTCTGAGGCCTGATTTCAGGGCCCAGCCCTGGGCTCCCATTCGCTTTATCTCTACAGGGAGAGGCAGCCACAAGCATTAGCAGGTCACACTCTACTCTAGCAACCATGCCAGCTCTGCCTGTCGCCCCCGTCCCAGACGCACTATCCCGAGTTCAGATCACCATCAATTTCTGTTTTGGGAGATGCCAAACCCTACACCTCCTTGGTCTCAGAGTGGCCAGAGCCTCCTAAAGATTCCCCACCCACACAGGTTGCTCTAAGAGCTGTGAGGAGTTAGAGTTGATGCCAGCATATGGGAAGACAGGCAGGAAGCCAGATGCCAGGGCTCAGGGGTGCAGATGGAAGGCCTCTGAGAACCAGACGAGTCCAGACATCTCCCTAGTAAGAGAAGCAGATCTGAGGCAATGGGTGGAGAGCTCAGAGGAAGCCACCCCCAACCCCTGCAATCATGGCTCTGACTCCCTCTACTTTATCTTTGGCTCCATAACTCTGAACCTTGTCTGTGCCCACCCTGAAGTTCTGAGATGCTCAGGGGGACTTCTTCAGGAATGTTTTGTTTTGTTTCTATCATTGTTGTTATGCTTTTTTTCTCATATTTTTAAACTAGCTCTGTCTATGTAGACCAGCTAACTTCATATTCCAGATCCTCCTACTTCAGGGTCCTGAGTATTGGGATTCGAGATATACACCACACACAGCTCCAGGAGTGGATGTTGGTAATGGTGGTTTTGTTTTGCTTTTAGAGACAGGTTTTCGTGTAGCCCATGCCACAAACTCAATATAACCCCAGCTGTCCTTAATTCCTAATCCTACTTCCTAAGTGCTGGGATTGCAAAGACATTATTACATCATTCCCCACTTCCAGGAGTGTTCTTATATAATTTTAAATTGTACTTCATTTGTTATTTGTGTATGTGTGTGTGCCTGTTCATATATGATGTGTCTGTGTAAGTGTGGGTGCATACGTGTACATGTGGAAGCCGGATGACAACTTTGATGCATTGTTACATTTGTTTATGCTGTGAAATATTTGTTTAATGATGCAAAGATGTGTTGCATTCTTTTATGTTACATTTGTTTAACTCTGTGAAGCTATGTTACTTTGCCTGTCTAAAACACCTGATTAGTCTCTGAAAAAAGAGTTGAACATCCAATAGCAAGACAGGAGAAAGGATAGGTGGGACTGGTGGGCAGAGAGAATAAAATAGAAGGAGAAATCTGGGAGGAGGATATTGGAGTGAGAAAAGAAGGGGCAGCCACACAGCCATACAGCCAGACCTGGAATAAGAAGGAAAGAAAAGATGCACAGAAATAGAGAAAGGTAAAAGCTCAGAGGCAAAAAGTAGATGGGATAATTTAAGTTAAGAAAAACTGGCTAAGGCCGAACTCCAGGGAGGAGGGGTTATATGAGGAAGGGGCGTCAAGATCATGATGGGGAAATCTACAGAGACAGCTGAATTAAGCTCATGGGAACTTACGAACTCTAGACCGACAGCTGTGGAGCCGGCATGGGACCAAACTAGGCCCTCTATGTGCATGTGGGCAACAGTTGTGTAGCTTGGTCTGTTTGAGGGGCCCCTGGCCCTCTATCCCTGGTACCTGAGCTTGGTTTTTGGAACCCATTCCCTATGGTTTGGGATACTTTGCTCAGCCTTAATGCGGGGGAGTCAGGAAGGGAGGCTTGGTCCTGCCTCATCTTAATGTGCCAGGCTTTGTTGACTCCCCATGGGAGGCCTTACCCATTTGGAGGAGTGGTTGGGGGTGAGTTGGTGAGGCGAGGGGCGGGGAAGAAGGAGAGGGAGCAGGAGGAGCGGTGGGAGGGGCAACTATGGTTGATATATAAAATGAATAAAAATATTTTTACTAAAAACATTAAAATGACCATGTGAGATATTGAAGAAGGAAGGAAGAAAGGAGGGAAGGAAGCAAGGAAGGGAGAAAGGGAGAAAGGAAGAAGAATTGGCTAGCAGCAAGACAAGCTAAGGCCGGGCATTCATAAGCAAGAATAAGCCTGCTGCCCATCAAAATCCAAGGAAAATTCTTCAAATCAACTTCATTTGGAAAAGCAAAAAACCCAGCATAGCCAAAACAATCCTGGGCAATAAAAGACCTTCTGGAGGCATCACAATCCCTGACTTCAAACTCTACTACAGAGCTACAGTACTGAAAACAGCCTGGTACTGGCATAAGGACAGACAGGAGGACCAATGGAACTGAATAGAAGACCCGGATATCAATCCATACATCTTCAAACACCTGATATTTGATAAAGAAGCAAAAAATATCAAATGGAAACAAGAAAGCATATTCAACAAGTGGTGCTGGCATAACTGGATATCGACATGTAGAAAAATGAAAATAGACCCATATGTATCACCATGTACAAAACTCAAGTCTAAATGGATCAAAGACCTCAACATAAAGCCAGCCACACTGAACCTTATAGAAGAGAAAGTGGGAAGTACACTTGAACGCATTGGCACAGGGAACCACTTCCTAAATAGAACCCCAGCAGCACAGACACTGAGAGAAACAATTAATAAATGGGACCTCCTGAAACTGAAAAGCTTCTATAAAGCAAAGGACTCGGTCAACAAGACAAAACGACAGCCTATACAATGGGAAAAGATCTTCACTAACCCCACATCAGACAGAGGTCTGATCTCCAAAATATACAAGGAACTCAAGAAATTGGTCACCAAAAGATCACGTAATCCAATAAAAAAAAAAATGGAGTACAGACCTAAACAGAGAACTCTCAACAGAGGAATCTAAAATGGCTGAAAGACACTTAAGAAAATGTCCAACATCCTTAGTCATCAGAGAAATGCAAATCAAAACAACTCTGAGATTCCATCTTACACCTGTAAGAATGGCCAAGATCAAAAACACTGTGACAACTTATGCTGGAGAGGTTGTGGGGAAAAGGGAACACTTCTGCACTGCTGGTGAGAATGCAAGCTGATACAACCCCTTTGGATGTCAATGTGGCGATTTCTCAGAAAATTAGGAAACAACCTTCCTCAAGACCTAATAATATACTT
This sequence comes from Ondatra zibethicus, assembly GCA_004026605.1. Lineage (NCBI taxonomy): Eukaryota > Metazoa > Chordata > Mammalia > Rodentia > Cricetidae > Ondatra > Ondatra zibethicus. Next base: position 153,231 of record PVIU01002230.1, on the reverse strand, counting down.
TTAGGTATATATCCAAAGGATGCTCAATTGTGCCAAAAGGACATGTGCTCAACTATGTTCACAGAAGCTTTGTTTGTCATAGCCAGAACCTGGAAACAACCTAAATGCCCCTCGACCGAAGAATGGATAAGGAAAATGTGGTACATCTACACAATGGAATACTACACAGCAGAAAAAAATAACGACAGCTTGAATTTTGCAGGAAAGTGGATGGAGCTAGAAAACATTATTTTGAGTGAGGTAACCCAGACACAGAAAGACAATTATCACATGTACTCACTCATAGGTGGTTTTTAAACATAAAGCAAAGAAAGTCAGCCTACAAACCACAATCCCAGAGAACTTAGACAACAATGAGGACATTAAGAGAGACTTACATAGATATAATCTACATGGGAAGTAGAAAGTATAAAAAGACAGGATCTCCTGAGTAAATTGGGAGCATGGGGACCTTGGGGGAGGATTGAAGTGAGGAGGATTGAAGGAGGGAGGAGAGAGGTAGGGAGGGGAGCAGAGAAAAATGTAGAGCTCAATAAATATCATGGAAAAAAAACTAAAAAAAAAAGTAATTCCCAAATTCAAAAAAAAGAAAAAGATAAGCCTGCATATATTTACTTGGGAGCTGGGTAGTGGGTCCCCCCAAAAAAGTCAAGAGCAAAAGAGTAAGACCGAGCAACAACTACAACAAAGGACACAAAAAACACTGAAATATTGTTACGGAGATGTCAAATGGTAGATCTGTGCCTGAATGGTCAATATGCTTCAAGAAGAAGGGCTAACCTCATGTCTGAGCAGAAACATAATTTAAGGCAGTTATGCCTGTAGCCCGCTCCAGCCCATGATTTTCAGCCATGGCACTAATTATAGTCACAGCAAGTACATACATACACAGTGTGGGTTTGTCATCACAGTCACGGGCAGTGAGTACCACAGTGTGGGTTTGTCATCACAGGCAGTTGAGTACCACAGTGTGGATAAAGTATGTCACTGTGGGGGGTAGGCTTTGAGGTCTCATATATTCTCAAGCCTCACCCAGAGTCTCAGATCACTTCCTGTTGCCTGTGCGTCAAAATGTAAGAACTCTCAGCTCCTTCTCCAGTATCATGTCTGCCTGCATGTTGTCTTGCTTCTTGCCATGACTGTAATGAATTAAACCTCTAAAACTGTAGGCGAGCCACCACAATTAAATGTTTTTCTTTATAAGAGTTGTATGGTCATGGTGTCTCTTCACAGCAACAGAAACCCTAACTAAGACAGAAGTTGGTACCAGGGACTGGGGTATTGCTGTGATAGGCCTGACCATGTGTTTTGTGTGAAAGAATATGGACTATGGGATTAGAAAAGCAGTTGAATGCTTTAAGTGCTTTTTAACGGACTATCTTAGTTGGAGCATGGAAGACAGTGGTCTAAGTGTAATTTGAACTGTGGGTGTCTGGATCAAGAAGTTTCAGAGGAGAAGAATGTTAATATGTGGTCTAGAAACTGTTCTTGTAATATTTTGATGAAGAATGTGATTGCTTTTTTGCCCTGAGGCTAAAGTGAAGAGTTTTGGATTAATCTCAAAAGAGCCTACTATAGACTCTGCTGTGGGGTTCCTAGTATTAACTCTAATAAAGATATATAATGAAAAGGAGAAGCTTATGAGCAAGGAAAAATATTTGAGGAGAAAAGGAGCACCAGAAAACTGAATGGAGCTAAATTCTGTGTTCAAGGAGATAAACAGATAGAGAAATGAAAGAAAGGGAGTGGTGACCTCAGGGCAAGATCCCACCCAGCTGAACTTCCAACTTGTGAAAACGAATTAAAGAAAAGTTTAGAGCCAAGTGTGGAGATACATACCTTTAATCCCAGCACTCAGGAGGCAGAGACTGACAGATCTATGGGGTTGAGGCCAGCCTGGTCTACAGAGCAAGTTCCAGGACAGCCAGGCTTAGGCAGTGAAGGAAATCATTGAAAACAGAAATCTGAGTAAGATTTACTTGAATGAGAGGATCATGTTCCAGCTCCAGTAAGCAACAGAACCTGGCAGTTTTGGCCACATTGTAATGGTTTAAATAAAATGCTGTGGATTCCCAAGTGGCTGCAGCAGGCAGCGGCCATGAGACCATGCCACAGGTCCCCGAAGTGGCAGCAGGCAATAGGCTGTGGGTCCTGAGAGCAGCCAGTCCCAGGCAGGGATGACACAGTTCCCCAAGTGGCCGCAGTGGGTCATGAGGGGCAGCATGTCCCAGGCAGGGGTGGTGCAGTTCCCCAAGTAGCTGCAGTGGGTCATGAGGGGCAGCAAGTCCCAGGCAGGGAGCCTCTTGGTGGGTGAGAGACCTCGATGGGGCAGCCAGTCCCACTAGGAGAGGCAGACAGATGGGCATGCCATGAGACCATGCTACAGGTCCTGAGCAGGGAGCCACACGGTGGGCAAGAGACAGAGACAAGGATAGGCACACCATGCAGAGTGAGGTTGGATATTTGTTTAGTGGGTTATGGAGGGGAAAGGGGAGAAGAGCAGAGAGAAAGGCAGAGAGAGAGAGAGAGAGAGAGAGAAACAGGGAGGGGGGAGAGGAGCCACAGCAGCTACCTCTCTGGGAGAGAGACAGAAAAGGGAGGGACTCAGACTGGAAGCTGAAGATTAGCTTGCCTGATGGGGGGTGGGGGGACATGGCTTGTCTCTTAAAGGGACAGGACAGATCATTATACACACGGTTTGGGTTTTAGAATCAAGGATAGAATAAAGGGGTTATGGAACCTTCTTCTGTGACTACAGAAAGCTGCTGAGGTCAGGCATGTATCAGGGATGTCCCTGAATGGAGGCCTAGAGAGGCCATTGCGTGAAGCTGTGAAGTTGAAGCCTGGATTACCTTGGAGAACCCAAGATGTTGGAGATGCCAGAGTTGCGGAATACCTGCCAAGGAGAGCTGCTAACAGGGAGTGGAACCAGCCCAAGAGAAAGAAGTGTGTTGCAGTCAACAAAGCTGAAAGTAGTTGGAGATACAAAGAGCACTTTGACATCAGACATGGAGGTACAGAGTTTGGAGTTTGCTCAGCTGGTTTTGGTCTTGCTTAGGTCCAGTATTTCCTCATTGTGCCCCCTTCCCTGTATTTTGAAATGATAAAGTATATCCTGTTCCATTATATGTTGGAAGTATGTGATTTGATTTTGATTTTACAGGGAATTACAGTTAAGAGATTGCATGAATCTCAGAAGAGACTTTGACCTTTAGACTTTTAAATACGATGAAATTGTCACAAGCTCTTGGGGATCAGGGAATGGAAAGTGGTGGCTTGGAAGAAAAGGGCCTCCAAAGGGAGTGGCACTATTAGGAGGTGTGGTGTGGCCTTGTGGGAGTAGGTGTGGTCTTGTTGGAGAAAGTGTGTCACTACAGAGGCAGGCTTGGAGGTCTCATGTATGCTCAAGATACCACCAGTGGCTCAGACCACTTCCTGTTGCTGCTCCTTCTCTAGCACCAAGTCTGCCTGCACAGTGCTATGTTTCCTGCCATGACGACAATAAATTAAACCTCTGAACTGCAAGCCAGCCCCCAATTAAATGTTTTCCTTTATAAGAGTTGCTGTGGTCATGGCTGGAGAGACAACTCAGAGGTTAAGAGCACTGGCTGCTCTTTCAGACATCCTGAGTTCAATTCCCAGCAACCACGTGGTGGCTCACAACCATCTAGAATGAGATCTGGTGCCCTCTTCTGGCCTGCAGACATACAAAGCAGGCAAAATACTGTATACATAATTAATAAATAAGTCTTTAAAAAGGAGTTGTCATGGTCGTGGTGTTTCTTCACAGAAAACCCTAGCTAAGACAGTTGCCTTGAGTTCAATTGACACATCTCAGGCTTGGAACCTGATCCCCTCAATCTTACCCCTCTGTTTCAACCTGGACTCTGGGTAGAGCAAGTGCCCATCATAACTTGTGCCCATCACAGCTCTATTCACCAGACTCATCTCAGACTCATCTTCAGCTCTTGATATACCAAGGGTCTGGTCTCCTGTCACTAAACATTGTCCCCATTTGTCAGGGGCTCAGACAGACCTGGAAGGAGCCTGAATCTAGGCGTTGAGCAGCTCCAGACCAAAGAAGATAGACATTTACTCTCAGCCCCAGCTGCATCAAGAGCAGTGAAGAAGCTGAGCACCCTGGCACTGGCAGTGCTTAAGAGGTTATGATGGGAATCTCCGGCAAATGGTGGGTGCTGGTTGCCTAGCACTGGACCAGAAAAGCAGGTGATATGCAAATGAAGGTAGCATTTTTTAAACATCCTAAATTGTCTTTTGGGTATGAATTTTGCAAATAGTAAATGTATTAGCAGTAATGGTGGAGCTGCAGAGTGTTGTACCTACTTCAGACTACACGGTGAGAGTCACAAATAGTTTGGTGGAACTTGTGGCCCTTTCCAAGGCCACAGCTCTTGTGGCCAGCAAATGTCAGCCCATGCATCTCTCTGTCCTTTTGGACTGGTTTGGTGATCCACTGGGTGTCAGGATTTCTTCTGACAGCTTTATGGAATGGATAAATGAGAATAAACTCAAAAAAAATTATATGTGGAATCTTTGCCAACCCAGTAAGAATTCAGGACTCTCAGAGACCCACAGTGGTGTCCAGCTCTCTCCTCAGCAGCAGACCAAAGGCTTCAGGCAAACGCTAGCTGGTTAACACCATGATGGACTGGCTTGCTGTAGTTGCACCCTTAGGAACTGGGCATTTGCAGCCACCACAGAAGACACAAATCCTGTATATGACATAACCTTGCTTGGCCTTGTGTCCCAGCCTTCAAGCTTTGTCAGGCCAGGTGGGGTGGGGTGCCCTGTGCAGTGCAGACAGTTGGCAGTATTGCCAGCAACGGACCCTCAGGAGAAAGTGTATCATGTTGGACTGCTTCTTCCTCCATAGCTCTTGGATGTATTTGTATGTACCCATCTTGACTCACCTGATGGCTGCTGCCAGAGGAAAAGAAGAAGCCTTTCTCCCACAATCCCTTTTCAAGGCAGCATTTTTTAAAAAAAGATCTGTTGTTCTGCCTGCATGTATGCCTGCAAGCCACAAGAGGGCACCAGATCTTGTTACAGATGACTGTGAGCCACATGCGGTTTGCTGGGAATTGAACTCAGGACCTCTGGAAGAGCAACTGAGCCATCTCTCCAGCTCTAACAGGCAGCATTTTTAAAAGCTCCCAGTGCCAACTAAATCAAAGTCTCTGATGATGGACTCAGATGCAGACATTTTGAAAAGCCCCAGGAAATCACCTGGAGGGTGTGCTGTACAGACATCATGATCCTGGGGAATGGAAGTATGTTTGCCTCCTTGCCTCCTCTTCATAGTCTTGCAAAGGTGGAACCTGAACTCTGGGTAAGGTGAGGGTCCAGCACGACCATGTGTTTCTTAAAGCAGTTGGGAGGTTTCTGGGTGATGGTGGTGCACGCCTTTAATCCCAGCACTCGGGAGGCAGAGGCAGGCGGATCTCTGCGAGTTTGAGGCCAGCCTGGTCTACAAGAGCTAGTTCCAGGACAGCTAGGGTGTTACACAGAGAAACCCTGCCTCCAAAAACAAAAACAAACAAACAAAAGAAAGCAGTTGGGAGGCCTCTGAGGCGGGTCTTAGCATGGTTCTGTGGTTCTGCTTTGCTTTTTGACAAGGATACGCTCCAAGAAGTGTGTGTGTGTACCCATATACATAGATACACATATATATACTTACACATATATACGTGTATATACACATATACACAGTATACACACACATATATACACGTATACACACACATATACGTGTATATATGCATATACAAAGTATATACATGCACACACACACATATATACATGTATACACACATATATACATGTATATATACACGCACACATATATATATACATGTATACACACACACATACACCCATATATATCTGACTTCACTGTGCTGCCAGCATCACAAAGTACATTCACAGAACGTCACTGGGTGAGATAACCTTAAGGGGTCACCATTTGTGACGGTCCATGTGCTGGCTCTATGGTTCTATGTTTAGTCTGTGGGCAAGGAACTCAGAGGTGTGTGATTCTGTGTCACTCCCTAGATCTTTGGGGCAGACAGCAACAAAGCTAAAATGCTACAAGATCAGTCTTCAGCAAGCAACCGCTTGTGAGGGGCAGAGGGATGGCAAGGTGTGCGAAACATGCGGTCACCCACGCAGCAGGTTTTTCTATGCCTGCATGGCTATCTTACATGCATGGTCAATTTTCAAGTTAAGTTTGTTTTGGGGAACTTTACTCACACCTTTTCTCACAGACTTTTAGTTTCCTAATCCCTCGAAGACAGTGCCACACCTGCGGGGAAAAGAAAATCTACACTCCTTGCAAGCTGGCTTGTGGACAATTACAGCAAAAGAGAAATGCAGCTTCCATGCAGAACTATCCTGCGAGGGCTGGTGGAGTGGAGTCTGAGCAGTTCCAGGCCCAGAGTTCTACAGCAGAATACTCTGGCTGAGAATGTCTCTGAGAGTCCCGCTTCATCTGTCTTTGACACCTCTGCCCTCTCAGCCATCAGCAATTACTCCAGACTGTCACAAATCAAAATGGACCCCTTCTTCCTCTTCTCTCTCTCACACAGATGCCCTCCTTTGTACGGAATGACGTGGAGCAACAGAAATGCATTGAGAAAGCATCGTGTTTTCCCTCCACAACAGTCTAGAGCCAAAAGGAGTCGGTCTTTGTGTATAGAAGCCTCTGCATAGGCCATGGTGTTTTGCGCACAAGCAAGGAAGTGATGGAGCTCTCAGGAACGCGGTTCATTCTTTAAAACGGGCAGCTTGTAATCACTTACAATGGGCAGTGGGATGTTAAAAACAGGGTCACCCTGTCCTTAAGGCAGGTTTTTCCATACCCACATGTCTATCTTGTGTGTGCAGTCACTTTTCAAGATAAAAGTCTGAGTCAGGGCCTTTACTTCTGCTTCCTTTACTTTGTGCTTCCTGATGCCCCTGTCTCACTTTCTCTTACCTGTGCTTCCCCATAGGATGTTTGCCAGAGGGAAGACCAGGCTGCTTTCTGGAACACGACCACATTGCCCCCTCCCAAATTAGACACTGAGCTCACCCAGGGCAGCTATTGTGTCTGATGGCAACCCGGGCTACAGAAGCTTAACGAATGAGTGATGGAAACCCAGGCTACAAAAGCTTAATGAGTGAATACCAATCTCAGAATGATGATGCAGTGCTCCAGACTGCACTAACTAGCACAGCACAGATAGACTAAATCCATCACTGATTGTAGGGCTGAGTACCCAGGGCCAGCAGCCTAGGCCAGGAACGTGGATACCATCAGGAAGTGCTGCAGGTGTTCTGTGGGGACAGGAATGTGACAGTAGACTCTCACACTCTCTGTGCCTCCTAGGAGTCACCACTTTCCCCTCTTGCTTCCTTTGGCTAATGTAGGGCTTGGAGGAGGGGACTCAGGGGGCCCTGAAGAGTGTCGTGTGAGGGTGTGGGGAGTCATCCACAGGAGGAGAAAGCCGGAGGAAACGAGTGGATTTCGGATGTTTCGGGGCATTCACAGGGTACTGGTCATGCATCTGGCTCCTTGGGTAGCCTAGGCTGGGAATAGCATCCTTAGACCCAGGACAGGGACGAGGAAGAGATGCACAGCTACCACAGCAAAAGGAAGCCTTAGGGGTTTTGTTTCTCCCCTGGGCCATGAGGAGGAGGTTCCCATTCCAGGTAAAGGAGGCCCCAGGTGAGCTGTTGGCCAGGTGCCTGTTATGACACTTAATATTCCCCTGGAAACAGTTCCTTGGAATTTCCCAGGAGCCTTTGGGTAACCATATAGCCCATGGGTGAGGGAGCCAATCTCCCAGAGGAGGCCTGGAAGACTTGAAATTGGAATTACAATATCTCTGCCTGTGATGGAGTAGAGATGTCCTGTGCTGTGGATGCTGTGGCCATAAATGATGATGGGCAGGGGAGGGGCCAAGAGCCTCCTCCCTGGCTTCACAATCAGATCTTCTGGTGAGGACTTTTAGGGACTTTTCTTCAAGAATTCTGGGGCTTGGAAGACCCTTAAGTAAAGTCAGCGTGGGGCCCTGTGGACAGTGTCTGTGATACCGACTTGATTGTGCTCCCCCAGAGTGCAGTCTCCACCCCTTCCCAGGGCCCACTGCAGGTCTAACATGAAGTGAGCAACACACTCCTGTCACTGTGGCAACCTCTTACCCAGCTCTCAACCCTCTTAGACTTCCCATATCCCATGCCCCTGGCTGCCCCTCTGGGGATGAGAGGCCTAAAAAGCTTTTCCCACCTCCAGCCAGGCATGCTGTGGAAGTGTAAAGAGCAGGCTTCAGGTGGTGCGGGGCTGTAAGGCCCTGGTCTCCTTAGAACGGTGGCTAGGGGTGGGGTTGGGGCAGGGAGAGAAGCGGGATCACTCATAGATGCTGAAACCAGAGTGGCTCGGGATGAACAAAGACACCACAGAATCTGGTCAAAGCCAAAGGTTGGCACCGCTGCCCCTCCCATGGCTTAAACCACCACTCAGAAGGGAGCCCCTGAACTGGAGTGAGGGAATCGAAGGTCAAGAGTGTTGCAGGTGTACTGCAATCCACTAACCCCACTGATGACAGCCACAGAGGGATAGGAAGGGTGGGGAGGTGGCACATGGAGGCTAGCTGCTGCCAGTCTGCACCACCACCCTGCCCAGCTCAGTGTCACAAGGTGCCACATCTTTCCAGTTCTTTAGCAGACTTCCAGGGGGTGTTATCACCTGCTGAAGACAGGAGGCCAAAGAAGACAGCAATGAATTCCCTGGACGTCCAGCTCTGCTCTGCAGCTGCAGGCCCCTTGAGAGCATCTTCCTCCTCGGGCTCCCTGCTGCACAGTCCCAGCTCCTTCCAGCCCCAGGCAAAGCCATGCATCCTACAATCACCTGAGCCCCACAGACTTTAAGTGGCTGACCCTCAGGTCACACCTTGAAAAGCAAGAGTTAAGGGGGCTCTGTGTATCCTTGTACAATGTGGGGGGGGTACTGCTCTACACAGAGGGAGGGTCACAGAAGAAAACAAAACAGACCTGTCTGTGGCTCCGGGAGAGAGGGGACCTGATCCAGTGACATCTCTGATGAGTGCTAAGGAGGCCGTGCAGATGATTGTGGACCTCCCAGGTCCTCGGGGGGGCTTCCTTGATGATGTTGACAAAGTCTGTTTGAACTCGAATCCAGAGCAGGGGACAGGCATGGTTTGGGGAGCTGCTTGTGAACAAAGGCTCATGGCCAGAACTGTGTGCTTTTGGCAATTATCAATTATCAAGGACGCAGGTCCAATGGCTGCTCTTCTCTGCCCGTGACCACCACTTTCTGTGCGGTCAAGCCTCCCCAACCCTGTGCTAGGTCCTGAAGCTAACTTTCAGCAAAGTCCCTGGAAAGGTATTGGAAGCTGGTGCTCTCAGACACTTCCTTACTCCTCTGGCAGTCAGGATCTGGCTATCTAGTACCTGAGCTTGGCTGCTCCCTAGTCCCAGGTAATACTGTTGTGGCATATCCTCAGAAAGGGACAGTAGGAAGAGGTAGGTCCCTGGCCCTGTTCTTGGCTCCATGGTGCGACAGAAGCCTGGCCCAGGCCCCAGGCATGAGAAGGAGACAGACCTGATGAGCCTTGGTGTTTTAGTTTCTCCAATTTTATATATATAAAATGTTTTTAAAGTTTTTTTTTACGTGTATGTATATCTGTGTGTGGATGTGTGCATGTGAATGCAGGTACTGGAGGAGGCCAGAAGAGGGCATCAGAGGCTGGGGATAGAGGCTTGGGTGTTGGGCTCCAAGCTTGGTCCTCTGAAAGAACCAGCATGCGCTCTTAACCCCTGAGCCGTCTCTCCAGCCCCCAAACTACGTTTCTTTTTAAAGACAAGGTCTCAATCTGCTGCCCAGGTTGGTCTCAAACTAATGAATTCAAGTGATCCCTGTGTCTCAGCCTCTCGCCCCATGAGGACTACAGGTACACAGCCCTGCACCTACCTAAATACCACTTCTTGTTCCTGACAAGAAGATGACATTAGAGAATCTTTCTCCATGCAGGGAGTATGAAGATGCCATAGACTTACATAGGTTTTCTTCCCCGGTGACCACCATGACCCCCAGAAAAAACAGGACCATTCTTGATGAGTTCTAGGAAGAAAGGGACTGCAAAGGACAAAGCCTCCTGCCCAGTGTCCAGGTACTGAGCCTGCCAGTGTCCCTTGAGCATGCACATGCACATATACACACATGGTCATGTCACCACCATCAGAGCCTTGCAGGACTCATCAGGGACCCACTTCTGAGACTACCAGAAGCATGGAGTCACTGAACATGCATAGTCCCCTCCCTCCCTACTTAAAAGTGTAGAGGGATCCTACCGCTGCACACTCATTCCTTTGCGCTTCATTGGACATTGAGCAGTCGATAGCCAGAGAGCACTCCAAGCTGGATCTACGCCCACGCGGCATGAGAACAGGCAGCCGCTGGACCAGGCTTCAGTGCTGAGGATGGAGTAGAGCTGGAACTCTGGGGACAAGTCCCGGAGCCGGAGCCGTCCATGCCCTTAACTTCTCTGAGAGTCTTACCATGGACTCTCCTTTAGGGCCCAGAGTCCCACCAGGCTTAATGCAGGATCCCAGCTTTACAGCCAGCACTGTCCTACACAGCCATTGGAACAGCACTCAAATTGTCTCCACAAGAGCCCAGCTTCCATTTGTGAGTCCCACGGTAAGTTCAGGGATCGTGTGCGCGTGCACACGTGTGTGTGTGTGTGTGTGTGTGTGTGTGTGCAGAGACGCCAGTTCCCAGCCCTGCCTCCTACCCCCACTTTGACAGGAGATAGAAAAGATCTATGAGCTTAGATAAAAGACCTGGGGTATCACTTCTCTGAGCTTTCCCTACAAATTGGCTGAGAAAAGAGGTTGTAGACAATTTCTTCATCTGCAGAGATCATGGAAGGACCAGAAAGGCAGGCACTGGTGACATCTATTCTTTCCAGACATTGGCTAGATGCCCTGTGGAAGTTTATAGGAAGGAGGCAGGCCCAGACTTTCTATTTGTACAGGCCAGAGTGGGACAAAGAGCAGACCATTCCCTTTCCCTGGGAGAGATCCTTCTCAATCCCCATATACTAACCTCCCAGGACAATGACCTCTTAGCAGGGACCCCTGAGGAGCCTAAGTTTTCTTTCTAGTGGAAATTTTTTCTCCCTCTTTTGTCAGGCTTCAATGTCAATCCTCAGTTATGTTACAGGGGTTTCAAGTTCTCCCTTGAGGCTCGTGATAGGGTGTCTGTCCCTACACTGGGAGGGCAGGGCCCAGGAGCAGGCTGTACTTAAGGTCACCCAAGCCATGTCCCTGCTCTGCAGGCCCCCATCTGTCTTGCCAGCTTCCAGCAGGTGACCTGAGCCTTTCACCTTCCACTTAGGAGCCCAGCACCTGCACGTATATGGGGGCTTGGGGTTAAATTTTGGAAGACCTGGACTTTCTCCTGAGGCTTGGTCATAGCTTTTCACCTGGACCTGAGTTTCCCCCTTGCCTTATTAGGAACTTACTCTTCCTTGCCAGGGACGTCTGTAGGTGATGCCCTCCTTTTTCTCTCTCCACAGGCATCCGGACCTGAGGCTGCTGCCTGGGTCCCCTTCCCCACGGTCGATGTCCCAGACCATGCTCACTATACCATGGGTACGGTGATCCTGCTGGTGGGGCTCACAGGGATGCTGGGCAATCTCACAGTCATCTACACCTTCTGCAGGTGCCTGGTTGGTGGGGCTGGGTCAAGGGCACTATGTATATCTAGCCATGCAGACAGGGCAGAATACAAGGGCGAAGGGTCACCCAGCTCTGTCCAGGGCATCTTAGGATGGGCAGAGAAGCAAAGACCACACCTTCTATCATAGCAGACCTAGGCATCAACTTTTAAGCTGATGAAAATGGGAAAGAAATAGCAGGGAACCTTGAATAACACACACATGCCCACTGGGCTTCAGGCATACCGTGGGGCAGGAAGGTACTCCAGGACCTTCAGGTCCCCGCTCTAAGTTGACCTCTGTCATCCTCTGCTCCCAGAGGAATCCTCCCTCGGCCTTGAAAAGCATCCCTGGACACCAGGATCCTCTAACTCCCAGCAGCCAGTCCTAGTAGCCACCCTTGTACCCCTCCCCTCTGTCCTGCTAGTTAAAGCAGGCAAGCTAGAAAGTTAACACAGACTTCAGACTCCATCGCCGACCAGTGGAAGGACTCAGCCAGCCATTTATTCTCCCTGAGCCCACATGTCTTCTCTGCAACATGGAACTGTGGCTTCCCCATCACTGTGATTCCTCCTGTTTGTGCATTGATTGGAAAATGAATCCTGGCTATGCAATTTCCTGAGTTGTGGTGGGGACCAAATCCTTTTGTGAGTGAAGACCTTAGTATTCTCCTCTGGAAAGGGGGACCATCATGTCTCCCTTAGGAGCAAATTTGAAAATGAATTGTGCTAGAGGAGGGCTGTGAAGGTATTTGTCCCATGGTCAGAGTCATAGGTCTTGGGCTCTTTGCCACCTCAAGAGTGAACAGTGAAGAAACAGGCTGAGTGGGGTAGGGCCAAACTGGGCAGCAGAAGGAGGAAGAGGAGAAAGAAGGAGAAAGGGAAGAAGAGAAGGAGGAGGCCCAAAAAGATAGTAAGAAGGTGTCAGAGCAAGTGGGAGGGATAGCCAAGGACACTGTTGGGAGACTGGGGCCAGAGGGTTGTCCAAGGAGACAGAAGGAGTCACACAGAGGGAATAATCCTATGGGAGAGAAGAAAGGGGTGTGACCGAGAGCCAGCCTCCTGGGCTGCTCGACTGTTTCTGGAGACACTGCTCCTCACTTCACTCTGAGGGACCGACCATGGGAGGTCCCTTAGTCCATATTACTGGTGACACCCGCTGGACTGAGAGACACGCCTGTGGCCCAAGAGCCCCAGCCAGTGTCTTTTAATGTGTGGGGGGTTGTATGTGTGTGCACAACATGTTTGTGTGCCCATGGGCATTTAGCATATTAGCATGAGTGTGCATGTGTGTGCATGAATAGCTGAGGGTGAGGGAAGGCCCCCATAGCTCCAGAGGGACTGGGAAGCATGCCCTGCCTTCCTCTGACCTCACAGGAGCAGAGGCCTGCGGACACCGGCAAACATGTTCATTATCAACCTCGCTGTCAGCGACTTCCTCATGTCGTTCACGCAGGCCCCGGTCTTCTTCGCCAGCAGCCTCTACAAGAAGTGGCTCTTTGGGGAGACAGGTAGACCCTCAAGTTTTTGTTTTGTTTTGCTTTTGCAATAGGGAAAAAAGGGTCTTAACAGGGAGATGCCACAGCGGTGAAAGGTGGCACAGATGAGGCTGGGCACAGTGGGCAGCACCCTGAATTCTGTGACTGAGTGAAAAGATGGGATATCCCTGCCAGCCTGGCCAGATGTAGCAAGCCAGCAGGGTGGAAATGGCTCAGTCCTGCATTCTGGGAGGCAGGGAAGGAACTTAGGAATTTCTTCCCAGGGTCTTAGGGAAGTGGGTCTACCTACAGGTTGCGAGTTCTATGCCTTCTGTGGGGCTGTCTTTGGCATCACTTCCATGATCACCCTGACAGCCATAGCCCTGGACCGCTATCTGGTGATCACACGTCCACTGACCACCATCGGGATGGGATCCAAAAGACGAACGGCCCTTGTCTTGCTGGGTGTCTGGCTCTACGCTCTGGTTTGGAGCCTGCCGCCCTTCTTCGGCTGGAGTAAGTGGGCTGGTGCTATTGGCGGGAGGGGCAGAGAGGCTGAGAGAGGAAGTTTAAAGGCAGTTTGGGTGGGCCAGCTGGCAGAGGGCCTCATGGATCACCTAAGTCTCCAGTCAGGTGGGAATTCAGGGGCACCTGCCTGCATGGGGGGAAGCTCAGAGTGCTTTACCAGGGACTAAGAGATCAGTCAGGGAGCCTGTCACCAAATATGGGGGCTATTGGATGGGAGCCAGGGATACATGTTTAGTGCTGGCTTTGTAGTGAGTCAGACCAGCCAGGGGCCTCAGCAGGCAGGACAAGCAGCAAGGCTTTGGCCCTGAGGATCATGACCCTGGACCTACAGAGGGGCTAGCTCCAGTCAATGCTAGCCTGGTGTCCCCGCTAGAATCACCTTGGGAGTCTCTCCTCACATCTTTCAACTGCCTCTGGCTTTCTCAGTTCTGGGCAGGGTAGGCCTATGGCTGGGGCCAGGTCGTATTTAAGAATCCCAAGCTCCACATTTGAAGCCCCTACCGAACAAGGCACCTTGAACAGCAGCGCAGTGAAGGCTGAGCCCCTGCCCCGGCTCTCAGGTGCCTATGTGCCTGAGGGGCTGATGACGTCCTGCTCCTGGGACTACATGACCTTCACGCCCCGGGTGCGTGCCTACACCATGCTGCTCTTCTGCTTCGTGTTCTTCCTCCCCCTGATCGTCATCATCTGCTGCTACGTCTCCATCTTCAGGGCCATCCGGGAAACAGGCCGGTGAGTGTGCTGTGCCGAGCTGGGCCAAAGAAGGTAGGGTCTCCCCATCAGAACGTACTCAGATACGGGTGGATTAAGACCAGTGAACTCCTGTGCTTGTGGGATGAGGGCATCTAGGAAAGTCCCCAGAGACAAGGTCCCCTGAGGAGGGCTCAAAGACCGCAGTCCTGGCAGAACTACAGCAGGAGGGCCGCTGAGGCTCAGAGAAAGGACTTTCTGCCTGTGTAGGAAAGGATGACCCCTCCTATGTGTCCCCAGTAGCTGTGACCCTGGTACTTGCTACAACCAAGATGCAACCTTCCTAGGGCCTGTGAGGGCTGCGGCGAGTCCCCTCGACGGCGGCGGCAGTGGCGTCGACTGCAGAGTGAGTGGAAGATGGCCAAGGTGGCACTGATAGTCATCCTCCTCTTCGTGCTCTCCTGGGCTCCTTACTCTACTGTGGCCCTGGTGGCCTTTGCTGGGTGAGCAGGAGCCATAGCACTGGTGTAGGGGATTAGGGCATAGATCCAGGTAGCCTCTTCCTCTAGCCTGACTCAAACCAGCCATCCTGACACCCTAGGTCTAGCTTCACAGCCTTACCCTCCCCAAGTGACACACCTCTCCCCACAAGGCTTATCCAGTTCCTGGAAGCTTTGGGGATGTATTGAGGGAGCCCTGGCTAAACACAGATAGTCTGGGAACTTTCCATCTCCTTGGGAACATGCAGATATTTCTGAGGTTCAGGTTCCTTCTAAGCCTGAGCCACAGGCACACAATCAGAGCTACTGCTACTTAAGAATGGACCGCTAAAGAGGTTCTCTCTAGTACCTTCTGTGGCTTGAGTCTAGTAACCATGGCACCTTCAGCAGGACGGGCATGGGCTAGATTTCCAGAGTACTTTGTGAGGATGAGATTTTGGTACTTTGAGCTATTTGGGTACCAATCTTCTTGAGTTGTAATAATGCGGTCTCCTTTAGGGGCCTACCGGAGGTTTCTCTAGGACATCCAAGGGGACAGTAAGATGTACAAGATGGGGTAAGGGTTTAGCAGCATTTTTGCATGAGAGGATCTGAAGACCAGGGACAATTGAGTGACATAGAGGGGTATTGTGAACTCCACAGATTCTAAGGGACAGTGGGACCTAGCCACTGCTGGTGTGACATATCTTCCTCCCAGAACCTCACACTCAACCATATTTAGCTTCCTTCCTACCCACCTTAAACCAGAATCCTCACTGGCACTGCCAGTCTCTCACATGGGGCTGGTTTGGCTATATTGGTTTAGGCTAGATGGCATGGTTTAGTCTGGGCCTGAGTAGAGTCAGCCAAGGAGACAACTGCGGGTATGAATTAGGGGACCCCACACCTTCTCTGTCCTAGGTACTCGCACATCCTGACGCCCTACATGAGCTCAGTGCCAGCTGTCATCGCCAAGGCTTCTGCCATCCACAACCCCATTGTTTATGCCATCACTCACCCCAAGTACAGGTGAGGCCTCCCCCTGCCTCCAGGTCCACCTAGGGGTATGGAGGACCTGAACCTACAGATGAAGTTAGAGGTTATCTGCCTCTCTGATTTCTTTGTATTAGTTGAGGGGGTCATGAACATCTTGGTGCAGCTAGCACCCCTGCAAGGGTCTGCAGCATGCTTCCCTCTTCTTTCCCATATCTTCCTACAAGCTATCAATGGCTACCTGTGTGGAAGCCATTTCTAACTACAGAGCTAGGTCATAAGGCAGCCAGGGCAGACCCATTAGCAGTACTTCCTATGCAAAGGCAAGCTCCCAGGCTGTGACATCCTGCAAAGACCCCAGAAGGACACGCTCGCTTCCACCAAGGCCCCTGGCAGCACGCTGAGGTAATAAGGTTCCAGCTCCACTAAGAACGACAGCAAAATGCTTCTGTGGGCCCTCAGAGTTGTTTTCAGTTCGGTGATGTCAAACCCTTGTTAATCTCCTGATGCAAATCTCGGTCCATCCAGCCTATAGTACTTAAGTGTATCCATGGTGCCCATTCCCAGAGATGTGGCCTACGGCAACCGTGTTAGGACTTGAGGTGATGTCTGGTTGGCTGAACCCACTATCCAAGGCTCTCCTTCTGTGTCCACCACCCCCCGGTTCTTTTGTTAATCCCATCAACCCTGGGAGTTCGTGAGTCTCTTTCACCTTGCTGTCTGTCTATCCCCATTACCAGCATCTGTCTGTCCATTTCCTGTATCAGTGTGTCCTTTCCTTTTCCCTTTCATGACCCTTTACTCTAACAAGCTACGTGACTCCTGCAGGGCAGCCATTGCCCAGCACGTGCCCTGCCTTGGCGTGCTTCTTGGAGCGCCAGGCCAGCATAGCCACCCCTCCCTCAGCTACCGCTCTACCCATCGCTCCACACTGAGCAGCCAGTCCTCCGACCTCAGCTGGATCTCTGGACGGAAGCGGCGAGAGTCCCTGGGTTCTGAGAGTGAGGTGGTAAGGATTCTGGGCTCTCATCGGCTGGGACCTCACCTTTCCTTTGCCAACCAGCCCCAGAGACTTGGATCTGGTTGGTAGGACCACATATTAGACTGGGGGACATGTCACCTCATCTAACCTCCAGTACATCACCCTTTGTGACAACCAGGAATACCCAGAGAGGAGATGGGTGGTCAGAAGTCACCCAGCAGTAGTCTAGTCTAAACATGGGCTTTCTAAGTCACCTCTTTCCCCATGGCAAGAACTGACCCAGGGTCCTTGTTCCTTAGTACTAAACCAACACCTTACAGGAGGTGTGAAGAGCTACAAGGTGCAGGAAAGGGGGAAGTCCTAGCCTGGGATCAGACCTGGCTTCAGGCCTTGACCCACCACATCCTCACTGTGTGATCTGAGAGCCAGCGTGTCTGGACTGCCCAGCTGTCTTCCACTGCTCTATTCTTGAGGCCTTCTGTTAAGCTGCCGAGCTTCCTGGGATCTCTAAACCATTAGTAGAAAATGAGGAGTCTGTCTTATTTGCTCACAGAGGCCTTGACTCTCATGAAGGCCACCTATCTATATACCCACATGCTTAAGCAGGCAAATACTGCCAACACCAGTGTGTACTTTCCTGGGCTTTGGTGACAACTTTGCAAATGATGTCATGGGTCCCCCTCCATGAACGCTGGTGCTGGAGCAGGAGGAGGTGTGAGTATACTGTAAAAGTTGTCCTTCCCACCTCAAAGTTGCTCTCCCACCTCCCCAGGGTTGGACAGACACGGAAGCAGCAGCCGTGTGGGGGGCTGGCCAGCACACAAGTGGACGATCTTTCTGCAGTCAAGACCTAGAAGACGGGGAAGCCAGGGATCCTTCCAGCCCCCAGGTACCTGCCAATCTGTGAAAAGGTAGGGATCCAGGCCAGGTAGGCTAAGAAGTGGCCAGAAAGGTAGGCTTGCGGTGTGACCAGGACTCTCAGAATCACCCCCTTCTCATACACCCCCGCTTTGCCTTGCCCACTTGGAGGGTTCCATGATTCCCAGACATCCCTAGCAGGACCTGAGTGTGGTCTGGGGAGCATCTGCATGTGACTGCGTGACCATGTGTGCATGACGTGCAGTTGGCTGTGCTGTGCCATGACAGGTGCAGAGTTATAATCGTATGTGCTTATGAAGACATGCCGTCTGCATCAGAGATCGACTCATGCAGGTGTGGCCCATGTTCCTGGCATATGCTGCCTGTCACTATGATGCCTCTGTGTTGTATGGGTGATGGGGTGTAGATGGCATCCACCTTTCTGGGTGATTCTGATGCTGGACATACCTGGAGGAGGGGGCTGCAAGCTGTGTCAGTGCTCCCCGCCAATGCCCCGCGCTCACGATGTCACCCAGATTACTTGTAGCTATAAAAAGAAGGCCAGCTGTCAGCCCCAGTGCCTATGGAATGGAATGTTGATGGTGTTAGAGAAGGCCATATTTTGGAACACTGGAAATGCCACGAGCACAGGCGCCCAGGCAGGCCCTCCCCCTCAGCTGGCAGCTCCCCTACCCTCATCTCTTACACATAGCCCCTCTCAGCCGCTAGGTATTCTGGGCTTCCTTAGCCACTCTGGGATGGCAGGCTTCTCTGGTCTTCTGTCTTTATGCTGTTTCCCTATGAATAGCCTGCTGCTGCCTCTGCAATAGGGGAGTTCCTGCCCCCTATGTTGTATCCAGGCACTATGCCCAACCACAGAGGCCAGAGTCAAAGCCTGATAGTGGCCTAGGAAGATCAGGAAATGGCTGAAGACGATATCTCTCCTGGATAGAGGCAGGACCATGGGGAGGGGCTTTTAGCACCAAGGGTCAACCATCAACAGTTGCCAAACACAAGTGATAAACACTGACATCAAAGTCACAAGCACACAGAGGTAACTCCCTGGGGTTCCCTAGGGGAAGGGGCTGAGCTGTCCGTGTGAGCATCCTCAGTGAGTACAGTGGAGTGCAGGAGAAGGAACTTGGTGTCCTGCAACAGGGTATGTGTGTGTGTGAGAGAGAGAGAGAGAGACAGAGACATTGACAGAGAGAGACAGAGAGAGAGACTGACTTTGGGAGTATTCAGAGAGACCCTGGGGATAACATTGGGGATGTAGAAAGGAAGAGGGGCAGGTGGTAGGAGTGGCTAACTGTGTAGGGATCTCCAGACCCTGGAGAACAAGGATCCAGAAAGGGGTTTAATCACCTTTGCAGTGTGGCCCAGGTTTGTCTGATGTGCCCCCAGGGAGGTTTTGGTGGGCACAGTAAGCCTGTGAGGTGTACTTCCTGAGGAAGCTGGTGCTACAAGGCAGGAAGAGGATGATTGAATTAGGGCAGCAAGGATGGGGGGAGGTGCCAGGCCTCACACATGTGCGGGATTGCAGAAGAAAGATGAACTGGAGAGGGGGCATAAGAGTCTGAACCTCAGGCATCTATGAGCCTAAGGATATCCCAGGGGTTATCTTGCAAACATCCTAAGATTTTGCTGGCTCCTTCTTTTAGGTGTGGTCCTTGAGAAGGTTCATTCCCAACCTTGACTGCAGCCTGGCCCTTCTACACAGTTGTCTTGTTGGTGTTCTCAGATGTGAAGAGGGATTGGAAGACTGCCCCTGTGAGACACTCCTAGAGACAAACAGATGTGTATTGTTTATTTTCAGACCAAGGGACAGCTCCCCAGCCTGGACCTCAGGATGTAGGATGCCCACCAGACCTCCCTTCCTTCTGCTACATGCCCAGCCCCATCACCTCCCCACCACATGCACAGACCCTGGATTATCCCCCAAGCCGGGAAGCTTTGGAGGTGTCACTGTCTCCTGTGCTACACTGGACTCAGCTTCGGCCCCTTCCCACACCATAAAATTCCTGCCCCAAAGCGTGGTCCTGCCTCCTCAGTGCAGCTGGCACACCTGGGCTCTGCCCGAAGCGTGGACCCAGGCGCTTTCTCCTGCTTCACTTCCAGCAGCCTCCGCCTCTCCTCAGACACTGTATACTGTGATTGTCCAGGTGATGACAGTAGCCATGGCACTGGGGAACACGACGTTTATTTATGAGCCGAGCATCTTGGCTAGCCTTTGTGACCAGGCCGGACATCTCACTGGTTCAGAAAGTTCAGCCCAGCGTCCCCTGCTGCCAGTAGTAAAAAGTTGAACATACACTTTCTTGGCACACCTGAAACACTTCACCCCTAGCTCTCCCATAGCATGTCACACTGTGGTCCACACTCATACGTACAGGGACACTGGCAGGCACATTGGTACCTATCTGTATGTACACTAAGAACAGGTATGCACACCCTGCCCTTACTGATCGTTTTGTCTCAGTGATCTAAGTTCCTTCCAGACATGGATCTGACAGTGCACAGGAAAATAAAAAGCTGGGTTTCTTGTGGTAAACATGTCTACTGGTGCTTTCGTGGAGAAGAGAAGAGGCCTGGTCTCCTTGCCTCCGGCAACTTCCTTTTCTGTTCCCTAAGGACTCTCACTCCTGAAAATCCATTTCAGACTGGAGGGGAGCAAATTAGAGGAGGGACAAAGGCCAGTTTAGCCCATCCCGTCCTCCCCAGGGAGGTGTGGAGCTCTGCCCAGCCCATGAGTACCAGCTGCTCTCCAACTGGCTTTGGATCTCCCAGGGGAGGTAGAGGGAGGCTGACCTTCCCCTTCAAAAACATCTTCCCAGCCCACTCCCTTACCCAGAAGCAAGTCATCAGGCAGCGCCAGAGTCCAGAGAAAGAGCCTTCAGCTCCAGGTACAACCTTACTGGGCCTCCAGGTCCAGGGTCAGCCTCTCTGGGGCTCCAGGTCCAGGGTCAGCCTCTCTGGGCCTCCAGGTCCAGGGTCAGCCTCTCTGGGGCTCCAGGTCCAGAGTCAGCCTCACTGGGGCTCCAGGTCCAAAGTCAGCCTCACTGGGGCTCCAGTCAAGGTTAAGCCTTGTTGGGGCTCCAAGTCCAAAGTCAGTCTTTCTTGGGGCTCCAGGGTCAGCCTCACTGGGACTCCAGGTCCAGGGTCAGCCCTTTCTTTCTGGTTATGTGTGGCTGGATCTTCCCCAGCTGGGAAGGAAAGATAGGTGTGGGGGACAAGAATAGAGCTAGGGATAGATGGGATAATGCAAAGGATGGGATAGGATGGAATAGTGCAAGGATGGGAAGGGATGGGATGGGATGGGATGGGATGGAAAGGGATGGAATGGGATAGAGCAGAAGATGGGAAGAGATGGGAATGGGATGGGAAGGGATGGGATGAGATGGGATGGGATGGAATTGGATGGGATAGTGCAGAGGATGGGAAGAGATGGGATGGGATAGGAATGGGAGAGAGACAGAGTGCTGACCTCCTAGCCCATGAAGGTGGAATTGCATGGAACAAAAAGGAGGTGGTAAGACAAAGGGAAAGAGTACAAGTCCCTCCCTAGCTTCTCCCACTTGCTATTTCTGTGACCTTGAACAAATCACCAAGCGACCCTGTAACATCAGCACTCTTATGCATCCTATGTACGCCAGGCTGGTTAAGGGGGAGCCTGGAGATGTAGCAACTAGGAAATTGCTCACATCCAGGTCTGCATTGAGTCCTTCACACTAGTGTCTTTGAGAGGGCCAGCGAGAAACCACACCACAACCTATCTTCCTCAATTTCCCGAGCTGGGAGCCAGAGTGAACCTCTATCTCCAGACTCCATGAGATCTGAAGTCTCTCTTGGCGGAAGGCGGTCTTTTAGGGCATCTTAACGCAAATGTCACGCTGACCGAAGCCCCAAGGGGCGAAGGCCCCCACCCAGGGCACTCTGTCACTGGGATGTAGGCTAAGCATGCCACACATGCTTCCTGCCCCTTCTGACTCTGTGTCCTAGCAGCTGAACAAATGGCACTTCTCCCCTACCCCCTGCCATTCCTGCGCAAAGGGCACGGAGCCTGGCGTGCAGTGCTGGCAGCTGCGGCTTTTCCATGCTACTGTCAAGTTTTCCAGGGCACAAATGAGACGGGTGAGCCAGGAATAACTGCCTGGGCCCCAGAGGGTCTAGAGGGCTGGGACAACCTTTTCCCGAGGGGTCAAGCAGCACCGGTTACTCCAGGCCAGGCTTTAGATGATGTCTATAGCCACTAGGAGCTCATTATCAGACATGAGTACCATTTACAGGAGCCCAGGTGCCAATGGGACCTGCGTCCATTCCCTGTGTGACCTTGGAGGATGTGTTTAACTTCTCTGAACCTCAGCCCTTACAATCCAAGGTAGCAGCCTCTTAGGACCCCAAGGAAATGGTTGTGAAGAGCCGTTTTCTGAACTTGATCGTGTTCAAAGTACTGCCATGACATGGTCATTTTATGTCTGCTCCTGTAACATCAAAGTGAGCTGGGAGCCAATCAGCAGTCTTCTGAACTGAAGGTTTTGCAGACCTATGGAGGATAAGCCAAGTCCAAGGCCCCACAGGGCCCCACAATGGATAAGGTGCCAACTCATGGTCCTTACCAGGAACAACAGACTAACAAAACCCCTACCCAGAGGAGGATCCAGATTGGACCCACTGACTAAAACAAGGGTGTGTGGGCTCCACAGAGGGCACAAAGGGGGCCAGTCCTCCCTTCCTGCCCCTTGGGGATGGGTGTTCTGGGTGCCTGACACCCCTCCCTAGGGACTATATTAGCCATGTGAGTCATGGTGGACTGGCTGGGAGGCCACAGGCAGGCGGGCCCAGTGTAGGGTTACAGTCCATTTATGGGCGCAGCAAGGGCAGATATCAGTGTCGGTGGCATTCACTCCCAGCTATTCTTAGGAGCCTCCCAGGAGCTCTGCACAGCCTGACCAGGCAGCAAGGGACACAGCAGGCAAGGCCAGGGGTCAGGGTCCTGGGACCAGGAACAGAGATAGGAGCAAAGAAATGGTCTGGAAAGGCGGGTGCATGCATGTCCCCTAACCTGACTCTGTACTATTTGTCTGTAGAGGAAGCCGCTGCTGTCAACACCAGAATGTCTTACAGTGTGACTCTAACTGGGCCTGGACCCTGGGGCTTCCGTCTTCAGGGAGGCAAGGACTTCAACATGCCCCTCACTATCTCCCGGGTAAGTGTACATTGCCCACAGCCTTATTTCCAAAGGGGCAGGGCATTCTTGGAAGGGGGCTCGGTCATGTCCATCTGTCCATCAACCAGTCAGTCTGTCTTCCCTAAGGGTCTTGGAAAGCAGAGCCTGTCCTATTCCTGGTCTGAAGCCTAGGACTGGACTGGTCTGATCTTGGCCATAGCTGAATTTGCTCACCTCAGCTTGTTCCCTGGATGTTGCCTATCTAAGCGAGACGTTATGGGCAAATAGCTGGCATTTTGAGCAGAGGGGAAATGCTGAGTTTGCAGGAGGGTGGGCTTGTGAGCAAAGAGTGTGGGGCCTTCTTAAGCCCTTCCCTAGCAGGGTAGACTTGGGGGTATTCCCAAGCTTGGAATCCCTCCCTAAAAGCTGGCAGTTGCTGAGGAGAGAGCATTCTTAGCATAGGGAAGGCAGGTAATAGGTAGGTAGACGGACAGATTGTTTCCCAGCTGCCCTGCTGTCATGATATAAGTCCAGGCTAGACTGGTTGCTGGTCTCCAGTGTCCCCAGACCCAAGACACCAGCCCCTCCTCTCCCTGCCAGAGCGGGCCTGGCAGAAACCTTACATCACCTGGCTCTTGGGCTAAACCTATATTCCTCACTTGAGCCCAGGGCTGCCTGTCTCACAGCTTTGCTTGGTTGGGACAATGGCCTCTGGGTCCTGTAGAATGTGGTGAGAAACAGCACTGCCCATGGAAATGGCACCAAGCATCAGGTGGTATGAGGGCAGTTCCATTGTGTTGGAGAAACTGAGGCCCAGAGATAAAAAGTAGACATATTTGAAAGGAAAGGTGGAAGGTCTTTAATTATTGCTGTAGTTCAAGCTCCTAGGCCATAGCTGTTGCTATCTGCTCAATATTTGTTAAATAAGACACCCTACAAGTCCTGGTAGATCTGGGACTGAAAGTCCAATGGCTTAAGGGTACTGAGAAGCATACAGGAACAAGTATAACCTGCTTGGTGGCTGAGCCCCTGGCAGGTCTGATCTGGGCTTAAGGGGAAGGTGAGACTCCAGGATGTCACTGTGAAGTTAGAGGGTGGAATCTGGCATGGTTGGATGGCCGTTTCTTCCACAGAGCAACAGAGGCTTGCCTTGGACCTGGGGCTAGCTCTCCGTGGTAGTGAGAAGCCTGGAAAGTGTTTGACAGGCAGGGCCCAGTATTTCCACTGAAGGAGTTTTGATCCTCAGATCACCTTTAAGCTAGACATTTAGAGTGGCCTTTGGGGAAGGACAATGTCCCTCCCCCTCAGCTGCAGATCTGAAGTCTCTGCCCTCCAGACCTACTGCCCTGAAAACCACGGGGCCCTTGTTAAGAGGACACCCTAAACCATGTAGATTCTGCTTGATGATGTGGTGACGTCGGAAAGAGAGTCCAGTGGCTACCCACCCCCAACCCCGGCTCTGCACAATGCCCACTCCCGCAGCTATAGGTTTCTTCTCTGTATAAGACAGGGCCTCTGCATGGTCCTCGTGTGCCCTCTGGCCTCCTGTACCTAGGATTGAGCCCACCATCCCCAAGGCTCATTGCTGGTGCTCCCTGCTCCATCTAATGGGAACTCATTCATCTCCAGGACCAGTGGTACCCAGAAAAGCCGATGACCTCACTCAGGACTATGTACCACCTGGCCAGGGCTTAAATGGGAGCACAGAGGTTTTAAACCAGACAGCAGGAAGAATGTCCTTATTCAAAGAGAGGGCAGTTGGGGTGTGCTGGAAGCTAAAGCTAGGGAGACATTTAAAAATAGAGGCCCGGGCATTGGCAGATGGGCTCACTTCTGATACACACCCCCAAATCACCTGGAGCAAGGTGGCCTGAGCAATGGTGTTCAGGTATGGCAGTCTCCTGAAAAATACAATTAGTGGGCTACAGATACCATGGGCTTTGGCATCCCAGGCTTGGGCATTTCAGGCCCAGTGCTGATGAAAAGACACACTGTGAATGCTAGGCCTTTGGCATTTGCTGCCGAGGCTTACCTCTGTACCAGAAACAGTTTACTCACAGAGACACAAGGCCAGGAATCTGCCCATCTTCAGCAGTCCCCAGCTCCAGGGACAGTCACTGCAATTGTGAGGGGTGATCAGGCAAGAAGTTTGGGGTTACCAACTCAGAGCCCAGCAAACTAAGGCTTGCACGGGATAGAGGTGCCCATGGGTGCACATTCTGACACGGCCTAACTCCCATGCCTAGTCCTTTGCCTGTCAGTCTAGGCACTGGTAGAAGCTGGCCTCTCTCAAAAGCAGGTATGTGTTCCTCCCAGGAAGAACAGCTGCCAGCTGCATGGTGGGAGAAAGCTTGGGTATCACCTTGCCTAAGGCCTCCGCACAGGCACTATGGTATCAACCTGAGCAGGAAATCTCCAAGACTCTCATTCAGTGAGCGTAAGCCTGAGAATCTGCAGAGATGGGGTTCAGGAGGGGCACCCCAGGGTGGAGGGCAAATGCCTTTATTCATCCTAGACAGGTGCAGAGGCCTGCAGCCTGAGCTGTCCTCGCCTCCTCCCCTCCCCCACCTGAATCAATTCTCCAGGAAGCAGAGTTGAGGGAGCAGATCAACAGGCCCAGTCCTTACCAGGGCCCCTACCTCCGGCCAGATGCTGGAGCTAGGTGTGGGACCTTACCCCTTCATGGCTGTGGCACCCTCCACCTTAGGAAGGGAGCAAATGTCTTTATTCAATTCTAACACAGCCTCAGTGGTCTCGCCTATAAAATGAGACAGTGCTGTCTGTGTGTGTGTGTGTGTGTGTGTGTGTGTGTGTGTGTGTGTGTGTGTGTGTAGGTGTGGAAAGGAGGTTGGCTATGAGGCTAGTGTGTGAGGGGGCTGTGGTCTGCGTCAGGCCTGCCTCCTTACTGGAAGGCCTCTGCTCTCAGGACCTCCATCCTACCTGGCAGGCTCGCCTGGGCCACAGTCCAGGGGCCTTCTGCCTCTCCTCCGGTTTCAGCGTCAGTATTATTGGACTCTCCCAGCTAAGGTGTGGACACCGAGAGCAGAGGACCCTTGGGAAGAGAACAGAGGACAGTCTGAAACTATTCTGGGGGTGGCTGTGCTGGCAATTCCTGGAATTCCCAGGCCCCTGGAGCACGGCGTCTTGAGCTGTTCTCGGCAGCGCCTAACAGTGCTGACAGGCCAAGCTGTTTATAGCCCTGTTGAAGGTCAGGCAACCATCTAGCTAGCTGTCCAGCAGCGAAGATAAGAAACTGTCTTAGCTGGAGTCTGCATTCTTAGAGGCACATCTCTCCAGGTCCTGTGACTCAGGTGTGACTCAGACTCACCTCTGACCCCTCGAAGGCCCTAAAGGTAGCAGACCAGAGGCCCACTAGGTCCTAGGAGGGGGCCCTTGTAGGTCCCTAAACCAGAACACAAGGCAAGGGCAACTCTATGGGCAGACAGGAATGGGGGCAGATGCTGTGTGGAGACAGGAGACTATCAGGATAGCAGATATGAGGAGTATATAGGCACCAGGGACAGAACAGGGGGAAATCCCCCAGTTGTGAAGATCCTCCAGTCCTTACTTCCAGGCTTCCATCCCCAAACATGGCTTCTCCACTCTGCCAGAACCAGGTTCCTGCTTTCATGGGAACCACTTTTGGAAGCATGAAGCGGATTTTTCAGAGCTAAGTGCACACAAGAACACTGGCAATTTGTTAGAGAAGCAGAAGAGGAACGGTATTGGAACCTGGGGAAAGAGAGGAAGACCTGCAAAACACACACACACACACACACACACACACACACACACACACACGGCGGTGGGGGGTCTGGGTGTGTGAGGGAGGGATGTAGAGGAGCGGGGACCTGTGGCATAGAGGGGAAAGAGTTAAAATGAGAACTTCTGGGACAAGCAAAGCAGGGCGTAGCAGAGTCTGGCTTATTATACACCAGAGTTGGAATTGAAGTTGAAGCCACTAGGAGACAGAAGTTTCCAGAAAAAGGGCAAGAGCTGGAGCAAGACCCCAGTGGAGGCCAGATGGGAAAAGAACCATCCTGGCACACGGTAATTGAATCCCACAGAGTTAAAATGCACTTAGGACTTCGAGGGGAGTCCCTGCCAGACTTCGAAGAAGGGGCTGGGAAGGTTCCACTCCTTCTGGGCCTGTTACCTGCCCTTAGCCAGCTCCACCACACCTGGCAAGTTGCACAGAGAATGAAGGCAAGGTCTATGTGCTTCTGAATATGGGGAGGGATGTTAAAAAATGCTGTAGAGCCCAGGGACCCCAGAGAGGCTGCCAGCTGTCCTCTCCACTTCCAGGGAGCTAGCAGGTCAGGAGGTCATGGCATGGGAACTTTCAGATCCTGCATGGCACTTTGTTTCCCTGGAACACTGGATAGAATTCCTGCAACTCTGCCACACCCTTCTAGGAATAGTAGGCTTGCTCAGGACTAGTCATTGGGGCTGACCCCCTGCCTTCCACCTTCTGTCAACTCTGTCTTGTTTCTCATGGAAACCTGGGATACAGCCATACTGGCCACATACCTGCTGTCCCCCAGTGTTATCCTTGACTTTTCTGGAGCTTTTAGGGTGAAGGGGGTTGGGACCAGAACTTAAGTCCCTTGAAATGGAGATTCCACCGAAACCTTCTCGGCTCTGCAGCATCCTTACGTCACACCCTATTTAATGACATAATCCTCATAACGTGTCAGAGAAGAACTCTGCACACTCACTGGGTTGGGTGACGTTTCCACCAATGCTGCGTTAAGTTGATCCATTCCATTGTCCACATGTTTTCTTTGTCGCCTTCCTCCTAGGCATGGCAGCGGCCGTGACATCAGCTGCCTCTGGAGAACGGATTGTGCCTTGCTAATCAGATGTGTCCTCTTGGCCACCATGGCACTCATTTATCTATTGTCCTTGCCTGGCTGACACATTTGAGGGTCTAGAAATGGAATATTCTGGGCACAAGGTGGGCAGTGTTTAAGAAAACACCCGGGACATCAGAGGCTGTTGAAGCAGTTGGCAAGGGAGGGCCTGTTGAGTCTTGTTGTCATGACTCATGTGGTATAGGACAGTGCTTCTGGGACCAGAGATGTGGTGTGGGATTCCCTAGGGTCATGGCCCAGCAACCATGGGCTGAGTGGCTAATCCTGGACCAGTTCGTCCTTGGTGCCCCACCTTGCGGCCCTTCTAGGCTCTCCTTAGTGTTCAGATCCACAATGGAAAGTGTTGGCTTGGAACAATGGAAAAACTAGGTAGAAATGAAACACTCATCCAAAGAGAATTTTAAATGCTCAAAAAGATATAGAAAGACTTTTTATTTTGGAAGAAAATATCTCCAAGAATGTGTGTGCTCTGAGTCTTTTCTGAGAAGAAGTTAACAGAGAAAGGAGGTTGTAAATTTAGAGAAGAGAGTTGCTGAAACTAAACCTTTTCATGAGCCCTGGGCTCTAGGCAATGGTCTGACAGCACCGGTCCCCTCCCCCAGCCTGCTGTGGCTGCTCCTGTGCTGGAGGGAAGGGATCTGATGGTTCTTGGCTGTCTTTAGCATCCCTGCCTCCATCTGGCCTCCTTCTCTAAGGACACTGGAGCAGAAAAGAACATCTCTGTATATGTGACTACCCCACCCCCACTTGAGGGACTCTGGGCCCTGCTTAGGGCAGCCAAAGGCCAGGCCAGCTGAGCCCTGATGGGCAGACACAGATGCAGGGAGAGAGACGCCAGGGACAGGGGGATCCAGCTTGGTGGCTCCCTCTGGAATGTTTGGCTACTGACCAGGCCCCTAGAGCAAGGATTACCCCCCAGCCCACGCCTGAGGATATCAGGGCCAGGCACAGGGAAGGATAAGTACAAGTTGGCCGTGTCCTAGGGAGAAATATGTCACCAGGCAGCTCTAAAGATATGGCATTCCTGATGGCCTGCAGCTGGCACTAGCTGATCAGGCCCAGCCTCCCTTGGATGTCATTCTGTTGCCCTTGCTTATACTCTCATCGTGATCTGAGCATTGTTGGCAGTGTCCCTTCTGGCTTTGAAGCTCAGCCCTTCTGTGTGGGATTGGTAGCTGCTCCTCTGAACCCCATCCCCAAGCTATTTGCTGCAGGGAACAAGTCCTTCTCCATAGATAGTTAGAAACTTTGGGGGTATCCTTCTGTAGGGATGTCCTGCTATGGAAAGAGAGCATTTTAGGGGATGACATACCACAGGGCAGCTTTACTATGAGATATCTTTCCCTGGAGATGTCCTGCCACAGGGTAGCCAGTTCTGGGACGTGGGCAGTTCACTAAGATAGCAGGGCACTGGAAACTTTA
Organism: Ondatra zibethicus; assembly: GCA_004026605.1. Classification (NCBI taxonomy): domain Eukaryota; kingdom Metazoa; phylum Chordata; class Mammalia; order Rodentia; family Cricetidae; genus Ondatra; species Ondatra zibethicus. The sequence continues at coordinate 124,020 of PVIU01002230.1, read as the reverse complement.
CCCTGGGTGTTTCCCTCTGTCTTTGAATGGCTCCTACAGGTGGCTTGGCGGATGGAGGGTGGAGAAAGTGATATGGGATAAAGAGAAAGTGGGATGTTATGGCTGGACAGTGATGATGAGAATTGGGAGTTCGTGTTTTTTCATCTTAAAGATTACTATAGTGAATTGTTAGAGCTAGTACAGCCTTGCATAGAAAGGCAGGAGGATGGGTGTATTTTCTGCATAGCAGCAAGAGGTCTCTTGTCTAGGAAAGCATCTTGGTTTTTTCCTTGTTTTCTCTCTCTTTCCTTTCTCTCTCTCTCTCTCTCTCTCTCTCTCTCTCTCTCTCTCTCTCTCTCTCTTTCTGCGTGTGTAGACAAAAAGATAACTTTGGGTATTGTACCTCAGAAGTCATTCATCTTGTTTTTCAAGACTGGGTCTCTCATTGACCTGGGTCTTGCCTATTCAGATAGGCTGGCTGGTCAGCAAGTCCTAGGAAAGTCTCTGCCTTCCCAGCACTGGGATTACAAGCGTACACCGACACCTGTTTTTTAGTTGTGTGTCAGGGCTCGGACTCGGGTCTTTATGCTTGTGCAGCGAACACTTAACAGCCTGAGCCACCTCCCCCACCTCTGTCAGTACTTTTCACCTCTGCTTTTAAGACAGCAACACGGGCTCCCTGTGCTGATGGGATAGGAGATAAGGATGGTTCTACAATGCCCCTCTGGCGTCTGGAGAGTGGGCTTTGCAAATCAGATGTGCTTACTTGACCATCGAGACTTTCATTTCTCTGTAGTTCTTGTCTGGCAATTTGAGGTCCAGAAGGGGAATGTTCTGGGCACAAGGTGGGCAGTGTTTGAGAAGACACCTGGAGTGGGATGTGGTGGCACATGCCTTTAATCCCAGCACTTGGGAGGCAGAGGCACGTGGATCTTGATGAGTTTGAAGCTAGTCTGGTCTACAGTGTGAGTTTCAGGACAGTCGAAGTTTTACAGAGAAACCTTGTCTCAGGGAGAAAAAAAAAGAAAGAAGACACTGGGAACATCAAAGGTTTGTGAGCAGCAGTTGGCAAGGGAGGGCCTTTCGGTTTTGTGGTCATGACCCACAGGGTATAGGACCAGCTCTGGGACTAGTGTCATGATTACAACAAAATGGTTCATTTTCTGGGCACAGCGAGTGCAGGGCACCTTGATTTGTACACAGTTCCCTTTAAGGAACCTGGCAGGAGGCTTCCATATATGCTCAGAGCTTGATCAGAGTCCCATACAGGCTTGGCACATGAAACACAGGACTGTCCCTCAGGTTATCCACAATTGCCTTCTAGGATGGTGCCTAGACCTTAACCCAAATCCAGCTGCCGATAGTATTAATGGCTAGTCTTATCCCCGCACCATAGCCAGGAAGGTGGGTAGGATGTGGCCAGAGATGCCAAGAGAACTAGCAGGTAGGCACATAAGGGGACAAAGCTAAGAGATAGCCTCCAGCCATCTGGACAATGGAGGGGGTGCTCAGAGCCTCCTCTTTCCTGTGATGTCACTGATGATAAGGCCTGTGTCACATTCCATGAGGTATCATAGAGGAACTTCCTGTTGTCACAGGATCAGCTCCTAAAATACATTTATGCATAAGTACCACACACTAACAGATAGTTCCACCCTGCTTGTTTTCTCAATCAGTAACCATTTATACTGGAAGAATGAACAGTTTCATGTGACATCCTCAGGGACTGAGATATTCCATTGGGAGTCATAGAAATTGAGGCTAATCTCCTATTGTAACATCTCATGAGCTATCCTTCAGAGTAGGGCTGCTAATGTTCCTATGGCCGTTCCATTAAACCACTCTAAATTCTGTCACTGGACCTTCTGGAAGTTTACATCTCAGATGATATCGCTGTGGGAAGGGTCATCACAGCACTCAAAGTACTGCAGCTAAGGGGCTGCCACGCAAAATTTGGTATCATGTGTGATGTCACTGAAAGTTCAGTGTGAGCCACCATGGCTTCCCAAGTAATAGTGGGTGTAGCTTTCCCAACATCCCGTGAAGTGTCTTCAGATTGGAGTCTCAGTGACATTCTGTGCAATCAAAGATGGAGTCTCTAGGCAAATATTTTTGGCGGACAGTAGGGCACAGGAATTAGGAACTAGCTTCATAATTATGTTTTTCATTCCAGAAGTATGCAGGTAGCCAAAGAGCCTTAGGTCTGCCACACTTCACAGCCTGCCCCGTTCTCACCCAAACAGGGCTGATGGCTCTGATGGTTTTCTGTGCACCTGTCCCTGGAAGCATAAAGCACGTGGTGCTTGGATGCTTTTGTGAGGGGACATTTATGCTGCACTTTGGTCTGACAATGACTTGGGGCAGGGAGGTGCTAAGTCTTACCCTCTCTATGGCTTTGCGGGGTGCATAGCTAATAGGTTAATTGGTGCAGTATATAGTTCCCAACCATCAATGCAGAGGTAATGCATTCCTCATTTAGAAACCCTGACATACCATCTCTGCTCCAGGTAGTGACTCTGGGGTCCAGGCTCCTTCCAGTCAGCCACTTGGCTGTACTCCTCTTGAGCATGTGCATTTAGTCAGTCAACAAGCACCATGCAGGATTCTATGACAGTTGCTGAGCAAAGACCTGGCGGTGGTATGCGTTCCTTCCGCCAGTAGTCCACTGGTCAAAGCTGGTCCCTTGGTGGCTGTCAAAAAGTCCTAGTGGTAGCCATGTGAGGAAGAGGAAGCAGTCTTGGTAAGCAGCCAGTGCCAACCATTGGGAATCAATGGCAAGATGGGTATCAGCTGGATACTACAGGCGCTCCTTCCCTGACTCCCCTTCTTCTGCTGTTTAAACCAGATCACTCCAGGCAGCAAGGCAGCCCAGTCCCAGCTCAGCCAAGGTGACCTTGTGGTGGCCATTGATGGCGTCAACACGGACACCATGACCCACCTGGAGGCCCAGAACAAGATCAAATCTGCCAGTTACAACCTGAGCCTCACCCTGCAGAAGTAGGTGGAAGCCCTCCAGAGGAGGGGACGCAGCTTTGGTGTGGGCATGCGATGGGGACGAAAGAGAGGTTGTCCTCAGCATTTGCCTGGGCCTAGCCCTGTGCTGCAGAATCATATGGGAAGGAGGGGCTGGAATTATGGTCAAGCTTTACGGAAGTGGCTTAGACAGAGAGCATGGCCACAGTGCCACAGGTACATGGAGAGCTGGACCCGGAAGGCCTGCTTCCTCCATCCTCAGGCAGCCCTACCCTCACCCCATGCAGAAGAGGCCTGTGGGTGCTGACAAGAATATTCCCGGGGTTATGACTCCTTACCCTGCCCAAGCCCAGGACCTCCCTTAGGCTTGACATGTACTCAGGCCCTGTGACTCGACTGTCCCGCTCTGGGTCTCCCCCAGGAGCTTTTGACCAGGTGCAAATGTCCTCACCGGGTCTGGTTTCTGGTTTCTCTAGGTCCAAGCGTCCTATTGCCATCTCCACAGCGGCACCTCCTATCCAGTCCCCGCTGCCAGTGATCCCTCACCAGAAGGTAGGTGCTCGGCCACAGTTCCTGGGGTGTAACCTTGCCTGCCTGCCCTTGGCGCTGTTGACCCTCCTGAGAAGTGTTTGAGCCCTCTTCCCTTTGACACATCGAGTCGTGGAGATGCCTACCTGGGCCCAAGATACCATCCCTGGTCCAGCCACTGTTCTGAGAAGAAACCAGTTTGGAAAACAATGTGCTGAGAAGAGGGCCAGCATTCTAGCCAAACAGGAGACAGGTGTCTGTCTCGAGGGCTCTGACCCTCATTGCCTGGGGACACAGACTTGAGTGTTGCTGTTAGAGGGGCCCCAGCTTGAGTCAGTCACTCCAGGAGGCACCCCCAGGTGTGAAGGGACCTTACCGGCCCTCAGGGTTTCTCCTGCACGCAGATTCTTCTGGTTGCTAAGTGTCTATCCATCCCTCACAGCTACAGACCCCTCTGTCCATTAGGAAAGCTGGTCATAATCTCAGAGGCTGGCACAGAAATGGAGGGGCCGCAAAGCCCTGGCCCCAGATCTCACCACTAGATCCAGAGTTCTTTCCAAACCCTCTTTAAAGCATCTGAACCCTGTGGGCCCAAGGGCCCAAAGTAAACTTAGGAAGGTTGGTCCAAGGGCCCAACCTAAACTTGGGAAGGCTGGTCCAAGGGCCCAACCTAAACTTGGGAAAGCCTACCCATAACTCCTCCACCCAGATAGACTGACTTCAGTCTTTCCAATGGGAAGACTGGACAGCAGATGAGATAGGAAGAAGAGGCTCACGGTAGTGGTGGAGGGGTCATAGATTGGGGAGCTGGACAGAGGGCTGCCGGGAGAAACTGCTAGGGTAGATGAAGATGGCCAAATAGCCCAGTTGCTTCCTTAGGTTCCCTTCTGTACCTCCACCCCAAAAGTCAGTCAGCCCTGGCTATGAAGGATCTTCTCCAGGTGGGGGTCAGTGAATCAGGAGGCTTGTCTACACTCACAGGGTACCCATTCAAAGGGAAAGGGGGACAATAGATAAGAGAGTGGTACCTTACTCTCTCTTGAGCCTCACATCCTCAGGGGAAGACTTGGCTTTCTGGGAGGGACTTTGCGTTCTGTTCAGATGGATGCCAGCCTCCAGACCAGGACCCCCAGGCTTCCCTCCTCCCCTCCTCTTGCAAAGGGCCTTTCTTTCCAGTGCTCCATTTAGGTGCTTCACGCAGCAGGCCACAGGCTGTGGGTGGTGGGCGACAGGTGCTCACCCTAACATGTCTGTTTCAGATGCACACAGAAGCACAGCCATGCGTGGCCTCTAACTGCTATCTTCTCTCTCCCCGCATGGTGCTGCCCTATGCCAGGACCCTGCTCTGGACACGAACGGCAGCCTGGTGACTCCCAGCCCCAGTCCTGAGGCGAGGGCCAGCCCAGGCACCCTGGGCACCCTGGATTTCGGGGACACCTTTAGCTCCTTCTCCCAGACCTCTGTCTGCACCCCACACATGGAGGCCCTGGAATCTGTCCTTCCTCAGGGCATCCCAGTGGCCAAGGCCAGCCCAGAGGGTGTACAGGGCTCAGTCAGCCCCAAAGTCCTGCCAGGCCCCAGCCAACTGAGGCAATATAACAACCCCATTGGCCTGTACTCAGCAGAGACACTGAGGGAGATGGCTCAGATGTATCAGATGGGCCTCCGAGGGAAGGCCTCAGGTGCTGGACTCCTTGGAGGGTAGGTAAAGGGCATCCTGCTGTCTGGTTTGGAGGCACTTGGGTCATCGGTGCTCACTACAACAGTCTGGTCAGGTGGTCGGGGGGAGGAACAGGCTCAACACAGGTAGCCTTGCACCCATGAGGTAGTACCGGGTGAGATCAATACCAGCAGGGACCCTACTATGTTTGTTGTCAGCCAGGCATATCGCCGCTTTGGAAAACCACTCTGGAGTGACATGTCAGGTTTTTGCAGAAAAAGAAACTGAGGCTCAGAAAAGGTTAAGTTGCATGCAGGAGACTCTAACTCCCCAGATAGTCACCCCAGGCAACACCCCATCCCATGAGATGGAACTACCTACTGCCTTTGGGGACTAAAGTTCTAAAAGAAAGACTAGTCCCCACATCCCTGGGTCTCTATGGCAGCAACAGGGAAGCATTAGAGACAAGAAAGAAAGTTCTTAGCTGTGTGGTGGTGGTTCACACCTTTAGTTCCAGCACTCAGGAGGCAGAGGCAGGCAGATCTCTGAGTTTGAGGCCAGCCTGGTCTACCGAGTGAGTTCCAGGACAGCCAGGGCTACACAGAGAGACCCTGTCTCAAAAAGGGGGTGGGGGGAGAAAGCAAGTCCTCTAATGATGAGGGTGGTCTAGGAAAGCTACCCGAAGGAGGGAGAGCTGGAAGTACCCATGGAGAGACTGAGCAATGGTATGATGGGAGGAGGCTTGCAAGACTGACCCAGGCTAGGGTGGCCAGCAAGGAAGCAGACCTCTGAGAAGAAAGAGATTGTGGGAAACAGCAACCGGCTCTGGTCCCCATGGTTTAGCTAGAAAGACTCCATGGGAGCAGGAGTTGAAGGAACATGGAGCCAGGTCACTGGAAGGATAGAAAGGAGGGATCCACGTGTGAGCATGTATCGGCTGCCAGGGTCTCTCCCCTCCTGTCTCACAGTGACTATGCCACTGCCCCATACAATGAGTGTACTTATCTTTAGGTGCTAAAGGCACAGCCGGCTGAGTTAAGGCATTCACTGTGGGCCAGTGTCTCGGTGAGAGAAATCTTGTGGCTGTCTGCAGCTAATGGGAGGATAAAGAACGGCATTTGTTGCACACTGCACATATCCATTGCCTAGACTCTCCCAGCTGACAGTCAAGAGTCAACACAGGAGCCACATCAGCGTGGCCCCAGCCACACCCTCCTTTGCTAGTCTGTGTCTACTAGACCAGAATGCTCTGGTTTCTCAACTTCCCCAGCTCCTTCTGGAATCTGAGCAAGGCCAGTCTCTAGCACACCATTGCTTCCCCAAGCCAAGGCTTTCCCAGCAAGAAAGCCAAAAATTACAGAAAGGCAGAATAAAGGTGGCCTCCTTTTCCTGCCTCTGGTGGGGTCTTCCTGGTCCCTTCTGGATCCACCTCAGGCAAGAAAGTTGCCTTCCGGTTGACTAGGACCCCCAGAAAGCCATTGGCAGTGATGGCAATGTCTCCCTGGCTGAGCTGACTCTGAGCTGGAAACTGGTTCTTTTTTTATTAATTAATTTACTTTGTGTGTATGGGTGTTTCGCCTGCATGCATATCTAAGAAACTGACTGATCCTCTAGGACTGGAGTTACAGATTATTGTGAGCTGCCGGGTGGGTGTTGGGTTTTGAACCAAAATCCTCTGGTAGAGCAGTCAGTGCTCTTAACTGCTGAGCCATCTCTCCAGCCCCATAGGAACTGGCTTGTCAATAACTTCAGAGGTGGACATTGATTTCCTTCATCTTAACAAGTCAGATATAGTATGAAATTGACCCCAGGTCACATAGTAAGAGACAGACAGAACAAGTGATCTGCCTGATTTCACCTTGATTTGAGATAGAACCAGGAAAGCTAAGAGGTCAGGAGCCCTGTCCCTACCCCATGGACTCCCAGGTGCCAGTCTTTTGGTGCAGATGCTGTCCAGAACCTACTTGGCAAATGTAGAAATTATCACTTGGTAATTGGAGAAGCAGGAGCCAACAGTGTCCTCAGTGGGAAGGTGGACCAGAGGAGGAAGTGACGTTGGCACTTCATTCAAAGTAAAGGCTGATAGCAGTGTTGATGGTGTGGGCAGAAAGAGCTGGGGCCTCTGCTGCCCTGAGGCCCCCACTTTGCTAAGTGTCTCACTGCTTGAAAGCAACAAATGGGCAGTTCACCATGCCCATCTACTGCATACATCCTGTGCTGACGGCTTAGACTGGGGGTACAATTACTTGGCTTTATCCATCTGCAAAGTGGAAACTCTCACTTCCTTCTTTTTTATACTTTTTTATTTTATTTTTACGCCTGAGGGTTTTTGTCTGTCTGTATGTATGTCTGTGCACCACCAGAAGAAGGTATCAGATTGGAGTTACCGATGGTTGTCAGCTGCCACTTGGGTGCTGAAAATCAAACTTGGGACCTCTGGAAGAGTAGCCACTGCTCTTATCCATGGAGTCGTCTTCTCCAGTGTCCCCACTTCCTTCTTATGAATAGGATTGGGATAGCGGAACTTGCCCAGAGTCGTAATGTTGAGAAGAGTCAAGGTTAGGAACTGACCTCTGTTCTGTCATGCTCCAAAAGGAAGCCCCTTCCTACTCTCCTCTGAGCAGTTTGTGGTGTGATTCTTGGCAACTGGATCTCTGAGGAGACATGAAGGGGACCAGTGGAGAACAGGGACAGAAAGGCCTGAACAACCTGCAGGCCGCACTCCTCACCTGAAAGGCAGAGCAAGGGCCCCCAGCAGGCTCTGTATCCCTGGTGCCTCCTCCTGGGGCCTGAGTCCTGGCTCCTCTCTGAGCAGTGTGTGCTGCAGGCATCCAAGCCTTGGGATGGAGCAAGAACCTAGCAAGGGGCATTAATGCCAAAGAAGGATTTGGCTGCTGCACAGGACAGAAGCAACCCCCACCCAGTCAGGTCAACACTGCCCTCTGCAGGGGACACTGGGCTGGCTGGTCATCACTAGAGCTGACCCTGCAGTTGTCAGTACTAGCCAAACATGGCAAAGACATGGCAAAGCCAAGCTGGCCTTTTCCTAATATAGATCCACTTGTGGCTATTTTGGAGCCTGGGAGGACAGAAGGAATTTTATCAGCTTTGGGACAGTAGGGGACCTGGGCCTGAGCAGACAACACCATGGACTCTCTGGGGTGGGAAATTCTTGGCTTCCCAGGACCCTGGTTGTGGGGTGACCCGGGTCAGGCTAACTGGGGTTAAGGTTCCCTCTTCCAGAGTTTGTAGTGGACAGATCTAGAGAAGCAGATGTGTTTAGAGACAATGTCACTCCCTTCCACACTCTTTCATCCTTAGTGTCAGACAGGGCCACAAGGTCTGCCACCACAAGCGGTCTACATTTAAAGAAGCATCATACAGATAATACTGCCCCAAAGAAACTTTCCCGCACGAGCCTTGGACATGCTCTCCTTCTGGGCCTCCCCCTGCCTCACTGCTGGCCACAAGGCCTTTGGAGCAGTCACTGGGTACTGCATCAACCTCCTACTCCCTGCTCCACGAGGAGTGACCAGGGATGCCTGTCTGTCCTTGGGAGAGAGAATAGGGCCCAGGGGACATGGGTAACCCTGCTGCACATACAACAGCTCTGCAATGTCTCCTTGGGGCATGAATGCCCACATTGCCCCATGAACAGAGCTAAGCTGTGGCTTTTCATATTTTGGGGCACCTTGCCAGAAGGAATTGGGGAGCCTCAAGCCTTCTTGAAGTAGCTGCAGCAGTCAGGTCTCTGTCTCAGCTTTCTCTCCAGGGTCTACAGTCAGGTTCTGCCTATGTGATCCATGGATCTGTACATATTCTCGAGTCAGACAAGAAATTCCTTCCCCTTGGCAAATCAGGAAGTGCTGGGCTCACCATAAAGGGAGTCCTTGCACCTCCCACCCAAACTGACGGTTCTAGAGACCCCGATTCCTGACTCTGTGCTCTCTCCTTCCTTGCTTCTTACTCCTTGCAGACTGAGGCCTTCCTCCGGCCTCCTTCACGACCATTCTGAAGATGGTCCCTACATTCACACTTCCCCGGTCGAGGCCTCACTCTGACTGTCCCATCTTCTTTGCTTTCTCTCTCCTTCCAGGTGATAGCCAATTCTCCAGCCAAGTTAGTATCCAAGGACAGCATGTGTATGTCCCTGTGTGCCATTCCAGCATGCAGCTGCCTTCCGTTGGGTGTGGATGGCGTGTGCCTGTTGGCATGGGTACTTATGTGCATGTGTGAGTGGGGGTGCATTGTGCCCTGGATGAGCCTGCATGGGTGTTTGCTGGAGTATGGAGGGAAGCCATTTCACACTTCAGTAGCTTAAGGTTTGCAGGTTAATTCAGGTGTGTGGGGTGCTGCGCTGTCACTGGCCTGTGTGGCTCTGAAGACTTTTCTGTCCCAGTGGGACCCCTGTGAAGGACTCCGTGTGATTTTATCTCTGCTTGGGGATGGCACCTACCTGTTGAAGGGAAGAACCTGGATAGGGAGAGGCTGGCAAGCTACCACATACTGGACTTGGGGGCCTGGGCAGCCTGAGCCATCCTCCAAGAAAGAAGCACATGCATGGAAGGATCTGGAAGAATGGAGTCCCAGGCCACAGAGGAATGACTGGCAGGAAAAGCCCCTTCATGAAGGAACTTTGCTTAGATCCTCAGCATCTCCAAGTGTGCCAGTGTGACCGCTTTCGCCTTTGGAACAGTCTAGACTCTGCTTGGGCTGCTGCCTCTTCTGCCACATGGCCCAGCTTCTGTCTTCTTCCCAAGTCCCGCTCCCCTAACCCCGCTTGTGTCTGCTTCTCAATCCTGCTGTGTGTGATGAGAATGCTGACCTTAGGAGGGGAGTCGGGCTGCAGGGAAGCCTGAAAGGGAGTGGGAGAGCCGGTTCAGGTGGACATGAAAGATCTCCTGAAAGGGTCTTGGGAGGTGCCAAAAATTCTCCTGGGCACACCCAGGCAGCCACAGTGGGGAACCTGGGGAACTTGCTTGGGCCAAGACCTCAGCTTTGGGAGATCTCTCTCCACATTCCCACCAGCACCCTGGCCTTGACTTCTCATATAATCATCGCCTGTTGCCCTCTCTCCTCCCTCTTCCACTCCCTCTTTCCTGCCTGCCCTCCTCAGCGCCGACTACCAGGAACGCTTCAATCCCAACGTCCTGAAGGACTCAGCCCTGTCCACCCACAAGCCCATTGAGGTGAAGGGTTTGGGCGGCAAGGCTACCATCATCCACGCACAGTACAACACCCCTATCAGCATGTACTCGCAGGATGCCATCATGGACGCCATCGCTGGGCAGGCCCAGGCCCAGGGCAGTGACTTCAGTGGGTAAGCACCTCCCAACATCACATGACTGTGGAGGCTACCAAATACTAGCAGGACCAGCTTTCTTCTCTCACCTAGTGCCTTCCGGGTTCAGACCCCTGGAGGGGATGGACCAGCCTTCACCAAGGACTTCCAGAATGCGTTGCCTTTTATCTCTTCAGAGTCTGCCCTGTGTTTGGCTGTAGGAGAAATGGCAAAATGTAGAACGTTGTGTTTCCTCAAAGGGACTGAGTTTCCCAGGCTTCACAAGAGGCGCTGGTTGGAGACTTTGGCTGTGCTTGCGGCTCCAGCTTCGGCAAAGCGCGGGAGCCTCCCCGACCTCTCATAACTAAAGCCGTACTGGGGAAGTGGAGGAAAGTGTCCTCTTCTAGTGATGAGCATCAACCCAGCACTTGGTGGGTTTGTTATTGGGAGAGGCCTTGGGTCAGCTATCCAAGGTACCATTGGCCATCAACCTCATCCTGGGCATGTCTCTCCTCTTTGCTCCAGGAAGCCTGGCTTCAGAGAAGTAGGGTTTAAAATGACCTTGGTTCCTGGGATTGGCCTATTAGCTTGGTTGGGTAACTCGAGGGTGGGCTAGGGACAGAGTTGGTAGAAACTCAGACGAAACTGGTACTATTCAAGTATTAACAGAGGGGCCATTCTCTCCTGTCTTCTCACGACCATTTCTGTCTCATCCTTGTCTCTTTATTTCTCTGTATCTCTCATCTCCTCTCTGTATCTCTGTCTTTTTTCTGTCTTCCTCTCTATTGTTTCTTGCTTTTACCTGTCTCTCTCATCTGTTTTCTTACACACACACACACACACACACACACACACACACACACACACACACGAATGCATGCACATGCACACACAGGGGCATTGGGAGGGAAAGTCATTACTTTTTTCTGCTGGGGAATGTCATAGTGCAGAGCTTACCCCTCTAAGCAACTTATTATCCCTGGATCAGAGATTCCCAGAAACTCAGGAGAAAAAGTCTATGGGAACATTAAACTTTTTTCTGAAACTATAAGAACAGACACTGTTCGAGGGACACATAAATGTCCCAGGCATTTCCTACGGGACAAGGACAAGTACTTGTGGCCATGGTGTACTTACAGAGGCCAGAGGATAAGGCACCCAGCTACCCGTCCTGAGAGCTCCATTTCTGGAGAGCCTGACCTCGGCTCAGAGAGGCACTACTACCTGTCGACCACCAGGGGGCAGAGGTTGTGCATTTTGCAGTTACTAGTCCGAAACCTGCAGAGTTTAGGACTGCAGGCATCCCTTTGCAGCTGGACTGTGCCGATTTACTTAAATCGTTGGTTCAAAGAAAAAAAAAGTGACCATGCAATTTTTTAAAAAACAACCATTAGGTCATGAGTACCCAGTAAAACAAGTCTGCCTGACTAAACCCAAAAGCCTATGGGATGTCCTGTTAACATTTGTTTGTCACATGGTCCTTGGCAAGCCCTTAAAAGTAGTAGCCCACACCAAAGGACAGTCAAATGGGAAATAATGGATCAACTGTTCAGCACACTATATTTTCTGCACAGTGGGAAAACTTCTACTGTTTGATTTTATTATCAGGGCGCCTGTGATTTGGAGACTATGGCCCTCTGACGGTTAATCTAGCTGCCTCCCACCTGTTCCCTTCCCTTCCCCGCCTCTCCTTTTGCTGGCGTGCCTGGAAAGGATCGACCTTTCCCCTTCCTTTTAACATGAGCGCGCTGTGCTGGCGCTGCTATGGCGCAGTGAGGAACCCTCCTGGCCATGACGTGTTCCGTTTCTGCTGTTAATCTCCACGGTTCTTTCCTCACTGACGGTTTTCTTTCTCTCTCTCTCTTCTCCCTTTGCCCATCCAACTCCCCTAACTTATTTCTGGTCCTAACCCTGCTCTCTTGCGTGCGCTGCCCCTCTGCTATCCCATGATGGACGCGCACTCGCGGCTGGGTTACCTTCTGTTTGGCAGGGCGTCGCCGCTGGCGTAAGTAGACCCGCAGTGTCCGTCTTGTCGTCTGTCTGGTTGCAGGATGGTGTGTGGGTCTGGTGGGATGTGTTTGAGGACAGTGGTCAGCCCATGCGCTCTGTCCACCTTGTCCCTCACGCCTGCCTGTCAGCCACCGACATCCTCTGCAGCCTCCGCAGGCAGATGCTTGTCTTTTGGAGTTCGCCCGTGTCAGTGTGGCTATGGAAGTCTAATCGTGGCACTCACAGTGCGCCCACCCCAGCCTAAGGCTTCATTACCGCCTTCTCCTTACCATGCTATGGTGAGGTTTCCCAGCCTTTCCTAGCTTCCCTAGGACAAGGCACAGAAGGCTACTCTTTTAGGAAGCCAGTCCCCAGAGTCCACAAGAACCAAAGAGATCTGGTTGTGCCCAGAGGCCTCAGGAACCCTTAGAATCTATCCTGTATGAGAAATGGCTTTCTGCAAGAACAAGAACCCAGTCTTTTCCTTTGCTTCTTGCGCAGCTGTAAGCCTCTCCCTGGATAGACCCCAGGGGAACCTGTGCGACACATAACCGACCTCAATCACAACAGTACTTGGCTCTCTAAGCTAGAGAAAGGCTTCAGGGAAGTAGGAGCAGGGCCGCCTGCCCCCCCATCTCTTTCCTATCGTGCCCTCCTAACTCACCCTGAGTCAAGCCCAGGGAACCAGTCCTGGGAAACTAGGCCAATTCTATCCAGCGTCATGCAGAGAACGTCGAAGACTTGTGGACTGGGGGAGCCTGTCCCGGCTAGCCAGCCCCCACTGGACGGATGGAGCCAGGCAGGAGGGGGCAAGCTAGGGCTTGCCTCAGTCTGTGTCTTCTGTGGTCGGAGCACCTCATCCGAGCTGTGTAGTCCCTGGGAGGCAGATGAGGCCTTTGAGCTTCCTGACCATAAAACACCTGACAGAAAGGACCCTGGGCAAACCAGATGTGGTGACACATGATCTCAGTACTCAGGAGAATGGGGCAAGGGCAGCTACATAGCAAGACCTGCTTCCAAATAAATAAATAAAAGTGAAGTAAAGACTAGTAATAACAAAGGGGAACAAAAAGGACACTGGACTGGGGCCTAGGTCACCTAAGTCATCACTCAGTGGTGCCCCTGTCTACTACAGCTTGGCACTAATCAGCTGACCTCTCTGGACCTCAGTTTCAACATCTGTAGAGGAAAGGACTAGCTGGCAGGCTGTTACTACCATAGGCCTGGCCTCTGACATCTGAGAGGGTTTCTGGGCAAGACAGATTCACAATCTAATCCATAAAACTTCAGTCAGGTGGAAATTCCAATGCCTGAGAAGCTCTGGGATCCCTGCTGGCTTTGATCTGGAGTTAAAAAATTCATTCAGCTAAGAATTTTAGGCACCTACCATATATATGTCAGACCCTGGGAGCTTAAGGGAATATCACCAGGTTCCCCTCAAAAGATTATGCTGCTTGGGTGCAGAGACCATGCCTGCAATATCCTCCGTCCCCAGCCCCAACCCCCGCTGTCTATGCGGATCATGCTAGTACTGAGCAAAATTTCCCACTTTGTTTCTCGGAACACTTTGTAGCCAGGCTGTCTCCGGCTGAGCCAGAAGCCCCAGGCGTCTTCCAGCAGCAAGGCATTGGCAGCTCCCTAGTTGGATCCATGGGTGTGAGGAGGCCATTGGATGGGTCTTGAGCAGGCCTCCAGGTCCCTCAGGCAGGCCGTTCTCACCCTGCCCCACTCAGAGCTGGCTCAGGGAAGCCAAAATCACTTCGAGGAGAACTACCTCCTCCCTCCCTAAAGGGACTGCAGGCCGTGGGGTGGGAACTTGTTCAGGCCCAGGATTAGCACTGGAATGGGGCCAACAGGAAGGATAGAATCTCATGGGCAAGAAGAGCCACTGTCCCACTGGGCTTTCCCTGACCTCTGAACCCCTGAGCACCGAAATCCTAGGCTTCTCAGCTCTTCTGGTAATAGTGGGTGAAAATAGTGGGCACAGATGTGGGGGGAGGGACGCAGTGGGAGAACCAATGGTGGTGGTGGGGTCTGAGTTCCAGCCTGGCCCCCACCCACACCTCTTCTGCCCTACAGGAGCCTCCCCGTGAAAGACTTGGCCGTGGATAGCGCCTCTCCTGTGTACCAGGCTGTGATCAAAAACCAAAGCAAGCCGGAGGATGAGGCTGATGAGTGGGCCCGCCGGTCCTCCAACCTGCAGTCTCGCTCCTTCCGCATCCTGGCCCAGATGACAGGGACAGAATACAGTGAGTAGAATCGCTGAAGTGGCATGGGGGGGGCAGGGGGAGTAACACAGAGGGGTCCTGGCTTAGTCTTAAAGCCGATAGAAGCTGAGGAGTCAAGACACTTGCCCTTGACAATTAACCAACATTGACAGAAAGTTGGCAACTGGGAGAGAGCCTCTGGATCCCCGGCTGGGCCTTCCATTCTAACCCCTAACACGAGCAGAAGGCTTGTCATCCGGTTTCCAGCAAGATGATGGCTTATGATTGAGAGGAGAGGACCTGCAGGCCTTCTTGAACCACTCCCTCCCTACTGCACAATGTCCTCTCAACTCCCCCTGGCAGAGGCCTGGCATGCACACACTCACTGCCACCACTGAGAAGATGGTACAGAAAGTGTCCAGGGCCTGGCTGATTCCTAGAGTGTTCTCAAAACTCTAGTAGACTCTCTTCCTCTGCTCCACGTGAGTTCTCCTGACCAACTTCTTTCTCCCACAGTGCAAGACCCTGATGAGGAAGCTCTGCGAAGATCAAGGTAGGTGCCTAGACTTGGGTTCCATGGCCTTGCCTACTAACCTCATCCCTCCCCGGGTAGCCCCCAGGCCCCATGACTCATGGAAAGAACCTTTCATGTATTTGAAAAGCTTGGCCCTTAAAGGGCTCCAGCAGATGCGGACTTCGGTGACTTTCCCAGGTCAGTGAGGTAGACACAGGAGTGAGGAATCTAGGCTCTCCTGGCTCCCTTCCTGGGCAGGGGCAGGGCTGCTTTGGCCTTTGCTGGGCTTCGGAGGACTGTGAGGGCAGTGAGCCAATGCCTTGCCTGCACACTCATCTGTGGGCTTGCCCCTCGTGAGTCTGAAGGCTCGGCACTGTGAGCAGGCACGCAGAGGGCCATGCTAGGCATGAGTACCTGACCCCTAGATTCACCGGCCCATGCATACACTGAGGCACCAGTTCTAAACATTGCTCCAAGTGTAACAGCTGCTGCAGGGAAGTACAAGCCCTTGGTGCAAGGAAGGACTTGTATAGGGCTAGGCATCTCAGGGCAAGGTCTCCTGATCAGTGGCAAGTTTGGGGTCACCATTACTTGCCTACTGCCTGTGCCCTGTTAGGAGCTGTAGCCCTGGGCATGAGTGGGGCATGGCTGTTTTGAAACCCACTGGAAGCTGTCAGGGCCTTCCATGGTGAGGCATGGGGCCTGTGTGATGATCTGTCTATTTCTGGTAGTGAGTATGCCATCTGCATGTTCTTCTTGGACAGTCTGTCTGGGGCCAGCGAGTCCTGTGATGGCCTCTCTGGGAGGGTCTGGGACTCAAAGGCATGTTCTACCCTGAGCCAAGCTTTCTGTACTTGCTAACCACACACGGTGGCCACAAGAACTCGAGAAGCGTAAGGTTCTGGGGGCCAGCTGGGACTCCATGTGCATTTGATTGTTGAACTTGTGTTTTTGCCAGCCCGAGCTGCTCCCACTTTTTGACTGGGAGTGGGCTCCTCCCAGCGCTGCCAGGGGTGGCATGTAGTCCCGGAAACGTGTTTAACCTCTTAGCTCCTTTGTGCTAAGTACGACGCTGCTGTGTTCATCTCAGGTGTGGAAAACCGGTTGTTTTATGTGTGGCTGAGCTCTCAGCTCTCCATTCCGCCTGGGCTCTGCGGTCCCTACTTGCTATGTCTGTGCTTTCCCCGCCTTCTTCATTGAAGCCACCCACATAGATGTCCCGGGGACCAATGCGGACTTTCCCCAAGACTCAACAGAGGGGTCTTTATGTCACCTCCCTGACACAGTAAACGGCTGACTCCCCAAGTTCTTTCCATCGGGGTGTCAGCTGGAGATCTTTTTCTCCCTTCTACAAGACACAGCAGTCTTCTTTCATGGCCTTGCCACCTCTTCTGGTCACTCTATCCTCTTCTGTCCAATATGCCTACGACTCCTTCAAACTTATATCTTGTCGTCAGCCATTCATGCTTAGAAGGGAAGGGGTCCCAGTAGGAGAGCCAGCCTGCTCCCTGCTCTCCTGGAACATTAGCAGACACTACCAGAGAGTTTCCTCAGACGAAAATTTGGCAAGAGTTCCCAAAAATAGACTTCAGCCAGGAAGAATAGACTTCCTTCCTCAGCTTCAGTCCATCCTTCCCAGGGTTCCAGGCCCTTCAGTGAAGACTCTGAGGTTCCAGCCAACCTTCCCCCAGAACCAGAAAGTGCAAGCCTCTTGATTCTGTCTCTTGTTTCCTGACTTTAATTTGTTGAGGGTTGTACTCACGGGCAGAGTCTTTCATGTCCCCAAGTCCCATCTGCCTGGAGCTCTGGGACTGAGGCCATGCATGGCCTTGTTCCTCTCTGCTCAGGAGTAAAGTGCCAAGTTCAGTCTGCAGCCACTGAGGTCCTAGGCCCACTCACTCAAGGGGCCACATGAACAGAAGAAAGCATGTTTGCCCCTCATATGCTGCCTCCAGACTGCTCAGGGGACTCGCTTCCCTGCGGTCAGAACCACACCCTGACTCCAGAGCCGGAGGCTGAGCCCTCAGGCCTGCTGGTCCATCTTGTGGGCTGATGACAGCTACCACCCTGCTCGCTTCTCCTCCCACATTGGCCCCTAGTATTTTGGCACGCTGGCAAGTCTGAAAGCCACAGCTAGAGACACTGGGGCGTTCAAGCACCACAGTCTAAGCAGACCCGGGAGGCCTCCTTCCTGTCTTTTGCTCTCCCCTCTTTCTCTCTCCTCTTCTCGTCTTTTCTTTGGCTAGCCAGGAATCTCCCCACAGTACCAAAAAGAGTAGGTTCACTAGATTCATAGAGGTTCTAGAATTGTCCTTCACTTTGTCATTGAACACTGATGACAAACTGTCATTAAGCCTCAGTGGGCTTTGCTTAAAATGGGAATTCAACCGGCAACCGGCCATGTCTCATTTTGCACCTCTGTTGTCTCTATGAGACAGCTGTGAATGCTTGCAGTGCCGGGTGAGGCTTGCCACAAAGCCTTTGCTTGCACTTCTTTCACCCACTCACCCTGACCCTAGAGAGGCAGCTATGTGGCAGGGGGAAAGGCTCAGCACTTAGACGGTAGTTTTGCTATTGAACTTCGTGTGGCTTAGGACTACTTGTGTGGATCTCTCCGAGTCTCTTGGTATGACGCAAAGGTTGGATCAGACCTGTGTTTTACAACCATGTTAGCACCTAGCAGCCCCACCTTTGTGCAACAATGTTATAGAACTCCAGCGTGCTGGATTCAAAGAGTAGGGTGAGTGCATGCCAGGTCGCATGGATGGGAAGTGGACCTCTGTGAACGTGGCGATGTGGGGATGCAAGGACCAGGGCCTGGTGATCATGACTATGTGTAACTGTAAGATCAGCTGTGCCTAACGTCGGTCTCTCTGACTCCTGCATGCTGGCAGTTCGTTTTGAAACTGGATTTCTCATTTTGATTCAGTTGTCAATTTACTTGCAGTTGTAAGAAATGGCAGAGATGTGGTGGCACATGCCCTGGGTTGCCGAACCTGGGAGGCAGAGACAGGTGGGTCTCTATGAGTTTGAGGCCAGCCTGGTCTACAGAGCAAGTGCCAGGATAGCAAGGGCTGTAACACAGAGAAACCCTGCCTAAAACAGAAAACAAAAATAAAAACAAACAACAAGAGAGAGAGAGAAAGAGAGAGAGAGAGAGGACAGAGAGACTCCTTGTGCCTTCCCCACTTTCATTTCCACTGGCAAAGTCTTACATCATAGCACAATGTCACAGTGATAATTAATGATAACATCAGTTAAACTCCAAACACAGACTGTCCTACACCTAAGACTGTTCCCCATGTCTCCACACATTAACGCACATATACACCCCCTTACCAGTGATGAGCAATGATACATGACCATTTTAGGGTTGGGTTTTTCTATTAGCAGAATTCCTTTGGACTTTACCTAAGTTGTTGAGTGAACCAGTATAAATTCACACACACACACATGCATGCACGCACGCACACACGCATGTGTGTGCACACACACACACTCACACCCTGATTCCAAAATCCAAAGCACCCCAAATCCAAAACTTTTCTGAGCACCATGAACATCAAAAGATGGAGAATTTTACCTTTGACCTCATGTCCAAACACAGATTCTAGGCCAGGTGTGGTGGTGCTTGGTATAATCTCAGCCCTTGAGAAGCAGAGGCAGGCTGATTTCTGTGAGTTTGAGGCTAACTTGCTCTACATAGAGAGTTCCAGACCAGCTACACAGCGAGACCTTGTCTCAAAAAGAAAAACAGAAAGAGTAGGCACAGAAGCTAGGCTGGAGTGTAGTTTGGCAGAGGGCTTGCCTACCTGCACGAGACCCTGGGTTCAGTCTCCAGGGCTGGAACAGTGCTGGGAGCAAAACACGGCTCTCATAAAAAATTACATTTGTGTGTAAGAAAGTGTATATGCGATATAAATGAA
This sequence comes from Ondatra zibethicus, assembly GCA_004026605.1. Taxonomy (NCBI): domain Eukaryota; kingdom Metazoa; phylum Chordata; class Mammalia; order Rodentia; family Cricetidae; genus Ondatra; species Ondatra zibethicus. The sequence goes on along the minus strand of PVIU01002230.1, from coordinate 104,963 downwards.
TTTTATGTTAGGTCCCCAAGATATCTCCTTATATATGTGCAAATAGTCCAAAACCACTCAACATCCAAAACGGTTCTTTCCCACGCATTTTGGATCAAGGTTATTCAGCCCGTAGTTTATTTGCTCCTTTTTGCTGGTAAGTGGTATCCCACGATGGGGATATAGCAGTTAGATTTTGATTTTGATTTTTACTTAGGTAACTGTTCACAGTGCTACCTCTGGACGATGCCAGCACTACATTTTTTTAACTGTGTCTCGGTTCAGGTTGAGTGCACTGTGTTTACGGTTGGATGTGGCCCCTCCACCACACCTCTGCTATGGAGGTGTTACAGGCCCTTCTGCCAGGAGGGTTAAGACCCAGCAACATTGGCTGGCCTTTCCCTGCTCCCCCACTTCCCTTTCTACATTCTAGCCCTGGGGTGCCTGCTCTGCACCCTCACCTGGGCAACTGTGGGTCGGGCTTCCCAGAGACCCCACTGACAGGAAGTACAGGTCCCTCTCCTTTGTTTCCCTGGCAGTGTGTGTGTGTGTGTGTGTGTGTGTGTGTGTGTGTGTGCGCTTGTGAACTGGAGTAGGCCTGGGCTCTTCTCAGGTTCTGAGCCTGCAGGAGCCCAGGGGAGCGTTTGAAGGCTTCATTCTGGAGATGGTGAAGGTGAGGAATGCCAGGCAGTTCAGGGAGGGAGGTGGCAGGTCTACCCATCAGTCTTAAACATGGAAGTTAAGTGTCCCTTCTTCTCGGTGCCCAGTTGAAGGACAGAGCCTGTTCTGGGCCTGCCTGCCTGTTTGGTTTAGTTCTAAGAGCCCACAGCCAAAGCAGCTTTGCCCGGCCCTAGCCACACGGGCCAGGGAGCCCGCCTCCCTTTGCCCTATCCGCCCAATGGCCCTCTAACCAGGCTCCTATTCTGTACCTCTCCCTCCAAGCAAGGCAGGGACTTCAGTCTCTCCATTTCACCCCCAGAACTCTAGTATCGCCCCATCCAACCCAAGCCTGCCCTCTGGAGAGTAAGTACCCCAAGGGTGGCACTATCCCTCCCTTTGTCCCAGCTTCAGGCAGGGAAGTAGTGGACATGTCCCCTAACCCCTCTCTTTCTCCCTCTCTTTCTCTTTCTGTTTCTGTCTCTGTTTCTGTCTCCCTCTTTCTCTGTCTCTGTGCCACAGGGAAAGGTTTGAAACGGAACGTAACAGCCCACGTTTTGCCAAATTGCGCAACTGGCACCATGGCCTTTCAGCCCAAATCCTTAATGTTAAAAGTTAAAAGGCTGCCTGGATTCCCCTGAGCCATGGCAAGCTGGACCCCCACCCCTCTCCCACACAGATCTGGCATGTGAACCCTGTGGTGATGCTTGATAATGAAAGACTGTGCAGGGGGTACCTCTGGTAGACAACACTAGCACTTCTGCTCTCTGCCCGTCCCAGAGTTGACAGCTGGGGCCCAGTGCCATGCACTCAGCGCCTCCTTCCTACCTCTCCAATTCCCAGCTCAGTGTGACCACCCCAGCTCCCACAAGCAGAGCCTCTAAACACACCTTGTACAAACCCTTAGCTGTAGTCCAGAGGGGACATGGCAGGGTTTTCTGGCCTAACACTACCAAACGATGGAAAAATAGTGACCGCTGGTCATTTGCCCACCCCCTCAGCACCTGGCCTTATACTCACCTGGAACACGTTGCCTGCAGATCAGGGTACTGGGTGGGCACCCTCTTCTCTGTACCTATGTGCTGGCTTCCTAGACCTTTCTTGTGTACATATAAGCATGCTCGTGTTGAAATAAAGAGGATTTGAAATGAACAAACCAAGCCCCAGTCATGCTGTGCCTGTGTGTGTGCCCTGTAGCCCATCTTGGGAGGGCCTTCAAGGACAGTGCCAAGGTCAGAGAGGATAGGTATGGGCAACCGAGAGTCAGGGATAGTCCCCAACAGGTAAGGCCCAGGGCAGCTCTGCTCGCTACAGCAGGTGAGGGATCCACACTGGGTTGTCCCCGGGGAATGTGGATGGGGACTACTCCAGGCCTGTGGCTGTTTCTTCCACATTTAGCTATGACTGACAGGTGGCGCCTCACCATCAGGAAGTATGCCAAAAGCCCTTCCCCTAGGCCATCCTTACTCCTGTTCAGCATTGTCTGGGTGGTCTGAGAAATACTCCAGTGGGCACACCTAGACAATGGGACAATTTACAGGAAAACCCTGGAGATGGAGGTGGGGGCTTGTGACAGGGAGATGGAAGGACCTAACAGAGTCTTGGTGACAGAGCGTAGGGGGAAGCCTCCAGCTGGGTCTTGCTCTTGGCCCCACCTGTGGCCTTATGCTACACTGGAGCACTTAGCGAAGATAATCAGAGCAGCCTCCACTGGAAAGTTCTAGCCCCTGCCAGCAGGCTTGTTGTTTCAAAGTCAATACTTCACCTTCCTGCCCAGCAAGCAACCTGGTTTCTCGCTCCATGGGATCATAGGCTGAGAACATAAGGACCATGGCACTTGGAAAATGAAGGAGATACAGTGGACCAACCTTCAGGATGCCCTACGTCCTCTGAGGCTGGATGGCCGGAACTCTGTTCCCACCCCTGCTGTCTGAAAACACTTTCGCTCTGGCGAGCTCACCTGGAATGGCCAGCCAGGGAAGCTGTTCACTCCTCTCCACCCCTGAGATGCTCTCCTAGTCTCTCTACCAGCCTGTTCTTCCTTAGCCTCCCACCCTTCCTTCTTCTAACGGCCTGATGCTAGGGTCAGGGCAAATCCGAACAATGGTCACTGTGACCGGGGACAGACCTGGGGAGAACAAGAGATGTCTACCTTCGCCCATATTTGGATTGATGACTTGCAAGGCCCAAGAGTAGGATGTAGGGTAGGAGGTAGCCAGACGTAGAGAGGTTCCAGGCAGTGGGTATCCTATGAATGGGAAAGGACCTGAGGAGATCACCCCAAGTTGTTGGATTCTAAACCTCTTGTCCCCAGTCCTGAGACTGTTAGTGATCTCTTGGAGCTCCTTAGTTAAAACACTAAAATATTCTTGCTTGCCTCCTAGCATCCTGGTGCCTCTCAGCTTCTCCAGGCTCCAGGCTAAGGGCCCACATAAGCTCTCAGAGTGAACAGAGGTTCTCCTCACTTAGCACCCTGTGTCTGTGAGTGAGGCGCCTGGCTACCGTGAATGCTAACAGACTCAGAAAGGGACACTGTAACTGTAACCACAATACAGCATTGATACTGTGGACTCCAGATGGAGGAGTACCTCTAACTGGAGGATAAGGCTTTCTGGAAGAAGAGGTTAGTGTTCATGGTCTTGAGGGATGGGGTATGTATAGACAGGGCTGGCTGGGCATCTACTCAGAGCGCACAGAGATGCTGAGGCAAAGAAAGGGATGAGAGATCCCAGGATCATCATTTTGATCAGGATGCATAGTCTGCAAAGATGGTCATAAAGAGCCGGTATCCAGATACAGAGTTCCAAGCTATGAGATTTGCAACATATTTTGAAGGCAGAGTGGAATGGGCAAAGGTTATAGGGCACTATTCCCACTGCAGCTGATAGCAAGATTCACAAAGGCCATGGTGTAACAGAGGCCCTGGCCTCGTTACAAAGTGGCATAGCTGAACTCCCCTGTGTTATAGTACCAGGATGAAAGATAGAATGTCGACCAGGGGGATGGCAACATAAAAAAAATTTTATGATCAACACCTGAAAGGCATTCTCTCATCATCCAATGAACAGAAGTCGTCGTACTTCACTGTCTTAGCTAACACAAGCAGTGTTGACATCCTAATCGTGGCAAATCCCCTTTCACACCAGGACCAATCATAGTATCACCATCATCAGCAGTGCCAACCTGAGTCTAGAGACCACAAACCCCCAAACCCTGACATCTCCGCAAGTATCAACCCCCTCTGTTCCAGACACACCCTAGTCATCAACCACAAAGTCAGCAGAACTCCAGTTCCCACCACCAAGGGCCACCACGCAGACTGAAGGAGCAGGCCCACCTTGATACCTCCCAGACAGAGGACAACACGAGCTGGAAGAGGAGCTGCAGCTGACAGTGCTGTCTGGCCACTCTCTCTTAGGCAGCCGAGACCATCTGATTTTAGTTTGCTTGGGTTTTTTTTTTTAACTAGTTGCCTAAACTGAACTTTGAGTTTGGGGGGTATTGTGTGTGCTTAGCACATATATAAGGCCCTGAGTTCTATCCCCAACACCAAAACTTGAAAAATGAAAAAAGGAATCTGAATATATGACAAAGGCAGGAAGCGACTGTGGAATTGTAAGCCAGGCCGGGGTGATCTCATGGGCACTTTCTTTAGGACTAAAGTCAAGGTTATGTAAGTTCTCTGAGATGCTTTCTTGCTGGTGACTGCTTTTTGGAATTTCTGGAGACTCGTGGATCTTCATGCAGAAACTGGCATGGAACAAGAACCCAAGATCCTTCAGGATGGATTTTGACGTCTCTTCTCCCCTCTGTAGACCCTGGTGACTGTCTGCAGAGAGCGATCTTAGATAGGATGCTCTCAGCAAGAACTGAGAGTAGCAGGTGCATGTGTGTGCCCATGCATCCCTGATGGTGACCTTGTCTCAACCCCGTGGTAAATGGTGTATTTTTCTGGGGTCTACATCCAACTCCAAATTTATTTCCTGGTAGCACACTGGAACAAACTGGGGCAGACGGTCCAACCTGGACATTTCTATCACTCTCATCCTGAACAGGGTCTTCAGTTGCCAGTGGTCCACTGGAAATGTAGGCTGGTACAAGGAGGGGCACAATGGTCTGTGTCATTCTGAGCCTTCCCATACTTGGCCACCCTGTGAGGAGGCCTAAAACAGTCAGCTCAGCAGGGTTTAAGGTCTACAATTTCTCTGAGGTAGCCATGTAATCAGTATGACTTTCAGGGGCTTTCACAGAGGATGGGCAAGTGACTTCACAGAGGTGTCATGGACATCACTGCCCAAAGCCCCCTCTCTGACAACTAAGCCGTGAAAGTCCTGGGCAGGATGTAGGTTCTTACCCATTGGAATATGCTCTTCACTATGGGGTAGCCAGTCCACTTTACTATTTTTCTAGCTCTCATCCTTGTATTCAGTTTTGCACTTTCTTCCTTTCTCACTGGATGGAAATCAATTAGGAGATGCTTTGGTAGGCACCTTGTGGCTTCCTTGCATCCATATCTGGCACAGACAGAGATATCTACAATTTGCTACTCCATGTGTGGTCCATCGACAGCTCAGCATCACCAGGAAGCTTACTTGAAATTAGACTCAACCATACTTCAAACTCAACAAACTAGAAACTGATGTGTGATGTTTTCTGCTTGTTTGTTTTGAGACAGGGTCTCATGATATAGCCAAGGTTCTCCTGGAACTCACTGTATGTAACCCAGGCTGGCCTCAGACTCGCAAAGCCTCCCAAATGCTAGTATAACTGGTCTTCCTAGCTATGTGATGTTCACCAGAGAGACAACATCTCTCAACCCCAGGTTCCTTGTCCCCCAGATGAGACCTGTAAGACTAATCTTTCAGGGAGTTTGGAAGGATAAAAGAAAGAATGGGCTAACCCTGGCACTGTGGAGCTTGAAGAGGGAAGTGCCGAGATGTTACTTGGGTCCACTAAGAATTTGCCTTTCATCGGAAACAGAGTGTAGCTGGCTGACCACAGAAGAGGTTTCTTTCTTCCTCTGTGGGATACTGGTTAAGGCTTCAAATCAAATTGACCCTCAGTCATTTTGTTTTCATGGCTAAGTTCCAGAACCTTGAGAAGATGGATTCTGTTTCCATTTACTCACTTATTAAATAGGGTGATTGTACCCCATCAGGGGGCTACTGTGAGATATTAAAGGCATAATGGTAGAAACGGTATAGCGTGAGTAAATAAATGACATGGTTCTGGGGGAGCTATGACAACTTGTAGGCGTTTCAGTTGTTCTGTCACTGTGTGACAAAGAGAGATGTCAATCAAAGATCTGAGAATGAGCTGGGTGTGGTGGTATTTTCCTGTGGCCCTAACTAACAGGGAAGCTGAAGCAGGAGAGTTACCTGAATACAGGTGTTAGAGACCAACTACTTGGGGCAGGGAGGTAGGAAAGGATAGGGTGTGCATCTCTCTGCTTTCTCATGATTTGTGTAGTGGGGTCAGGGTTGTAGTGAGTGCTTTTTGGGGAAGGGGTGCGCATGCACATTTCTGTGCGTGTGTCTGGAAGCCAGAGGTCAGTGCCAAGTGTCTTCCTCAACTGCTGTCTACTTTAGTTTGTGAGACAGGGTTTCCTATTGATTAGCTGGCTGGCAAGCCCCAGAGATCCTCTTGTCTTTGTTTTCTTGGTGCTAGAATTGCAGGCTGCTGCACCTGGCTTTTTGTGTTTCTTAGGTGGATGCTAGGGATCTGAATTCAAGTCCTCATGCTTAAGCGGTGAGCATTTTACTGATCGAGACTTCTCCCCAGACCTATGAATGAATTTTTATTCTCTGTCCCATTCTCAGGGAGCAGATCTAATCCTGTCGATCTGAACTCTGATCTATCTTCCTACAGGAGTATTCAGGTGGAGGCATGTGGGCATCTGGTCTACCTGTCCTGGCATGGCCTGGTGCTGGGTATGACCATCCTTCCTGATCACACTGCTCCACCCAGGCAGAGTGGCTGCTTCTCTACTTCCGGTAGAAAGAGCCTTCAGCTCTATATGTTCATGCCACTCTTGAACATGCAGCAGACCCATAGACATAAGGGTCTATGAGCTAGGGTCTACCTGTGGCCTCCCCATAGGTCCTCCCACTCCTCCTCAGAATATATCATGAAAAGGGGCACAAAATTCTCTACCCCTCAACTGTTCTTGACCACATTACCCCCTTCTGGTCCAGGTAACCTTGGTCTGCTTTCCATGATAACTTCTGTCCATCTTCAGTCAGATGTACTGTCAGTGTCCTGGGCTAAAAACAGTGTTCTTGTGGCTCTACAGCCTGTGACTTTCACACTCAGGTATCTTCTTTGGGAGGGAGGGGGCTATAGCATCCTTCCCCAGATGTAATTTATGCCCCCAACTGAATGTACAAGCAGTAAGGAAAAGGCAAAGGCACACTGGATAACAGGGGGACCTGGCTGATAACTAATGTGCTTTCCCACTGCGTTGTAGTTTGCTGAGAAAGAAAAATCAGGAAGTACCGGAAACTGAGGGGTAAACATCCCTCCAAGATTATGTTGCCAGGCCCCTCCCTGAGGTCTGATCATGCCCCCCTGGGATTCGAGAGGAGCTTTTTCTGGGCACCTGAAAGACGTGCCCTCACACACACCTGGATCCTGCTCCATATACAGAACAGACGGCACGTTCTATCCTCCCCCTCCCACCCCCCACTACATAGAGGACCTCATGACCTGTTGTCTTTTTGATCCCACCTCATCAGCACCCCTATTGAGCATGCTCCAGTGTGCACCAGCCAGGCCACTACCCCGCTGCTGCCTGCTTCTGCCCAGCCGCCCGCTGCTGCCTCTCCCATTGCGGCCTCGCCAACCCTGGCCACAACTGCTGCTGCCTATGCTGCCACTGCCTCTGCCGCAGGTCCTGCCTCGAGCCCTGTGGAGAGTCCCAGGTAACTGGTTCACAGATGCCAGACCTAATGTTGGGAAAAGGAGGCAAGAAAGGACGTACCCTAAGTCTCTTTGTGGGCAGCTAAGTTCAAGTTTTCCCAGGAAGCCAAGGCTGATACTGCTTGGTGCAAAGTGTGAAGGAGAAGTCAGGATGCATTTCTTGGGGTACATCAGCCATGATTATGAGAGGGTTTTGTTGTTGCTCTGCAACCTCCCCCTCCCGGGAACACCCCTAGTGACAGATAAAAGTCACACACACACACACACACACACACACACACACACACACGTACATATACATGTGAACACGAGTAACACATAGCAAAGTAACACTGTGCACAGTTTTTGTTCTTAGAACTCAGAAAAGGAAGGTGATAGTCATCCACCTCTGAAGAAATCAAGGAGGGCTCCTCGGAGGTGGGAACGTTGACATAGTCAGGTCAGACAGCTCAGCCACTAACTTGCCCACCTCTTCATCGTCTGTTCTCTTGATGTGGAAATAGTCTGACGTCGGAGGTCCCTACAGCCATGGGATTTAAATCTTTCCCTCCGTGCAGAGCTTTACCGTTTGAAACCTTGAGAAAGTAAGTTAAGCTCTGAACCTGTTTCCTCACCAGCTATGGTCTAAAAGCATACATGAATATTAACGTCATTACTGGGGAGATTTGTTTATAAAACACCAAAACAGAGGCCAAAGGAAGGTGGCCTGCAGCGGGGAGGAAGGGGAGGCGGGGTGGCCAGCTGGTACAGTAGCAGGGTTGGTGGGCCCAGTTGTCCTTCCAGGCTTCCAGGAATCGTTCAGTTGTTTTCAGCCAGGACCCAGATTTCCCAGTTTCCAAGGAAAACACGCCCCTTTGGGTCAGGGGGTATAGGGTCATGGTGCAGTTTGAAACCCAGGCAAGAAGGCAATCCTTTATCCTACAACTTGGCCTAGCAGGTCCAGTGTGCCGATAGGGAAGAGATGGAAGACGTGCAGGATGCCAAAGGCTGGGGGTATATTTCTAGGGGTTCATTTCTCCAGCACCCACAATGACCCATTTGCTGGGTATGGTCAAGTGTCCCCTTTAGGATATAGAACATGTAAGGAAAGAAAGATACTCCTTAGTTCGAAATGAAGAAAAGGGTTTCACACACAAGTGAGACGGGGAAACACTGCATCAGGCAAGATTAAAGAAGCTGCCGGGCTCTGGAACTTCCCGGACCCTTCAGCTCCCCCAAGAGAGAGGCCAAGTTCAGCATTTCCTGAGGGCAACGAACTGGGACACTTTCCTACTATGTCCTTGCCGAGCCACAAGTGGGAAAGGCTGCTAGCTCTAGGATCTCGGCAGCTGAGCCAATAGGAGGAAGCGGTGGGAGCTGTCTAAGAAGTAGAGTGTGGTTTTGCTGGGGTGCTGCCTGGGCCTCTTGTCTTCCTGTGAACACTGTCACAACATTTTGTTCAAAAAACTATGAGACTAATTGCTTCCACCAGCAGCAACATAAAGAAATAAGATGAGGATGCCAGGTGACCAGGGAGTCGCAGAAAGGGGAGTAGCTGTGACCATCTCCAGCTCCCTCTCTCCTCCCTCTGCTTTGGTCCATAGTCCCTACTGCTACAGTTCCCTTTGTGGACAAAGCGCTTCCCATGGGTCTGGCTGGTACCTTCCCTTCCTCTTTCCCAAGGTGGCAGCACTAGCCATAGGGACTGGCTTCTGCCCCTCTAAGACCCTTTGGTTTCTTCATAGACTTTGGAAACAATCCGATGGGTGTTTCCGGTATAGTCCTGCCTAGAGATCAGATAGCAAACCTGACATCCTGACATGGCTTTAGGTACCAGAGACCAATGGGCTGTTCTTCTGTCTTGGTTCCAGGCCACAGGCCTCTGCCTACAGCCCGGCAACAGCCACTTCTCCAGCACCCTCTGCCCACACCAGCTACAGTGAGGGTCCAGCTGCTCCTGCACCCAAGCCCCGTGTTGTAACCACCGCCAGCATTCGGCCTTCTGTCTACCAGCCAGGTGAGAGCCAGAGGGAAGTGGGGGCGGGGCTCAAAGGGTCATCTGCCCCAGGCCAAGACCCAGAAGCTCAGGGGGCTTAGTTCTTTCCCCCCTCCCCTGGTTGTGGGGTAGAATCCTAGGGAGGGTGGTTTGACCTTGGAAGACAGGTGGGTAATACCAGGCAGGGTGGGAGCCCTCTAGTTCTTAGGAAAGGGAAGGTCGTGACTGGATGTTTCCAGACTAAGTTGAGAGAGAAGCGGGCTGTGGGGCAGGAGAGCAGGGTGACAGTAATAAAAAGTTGTTTCTTTAAGAATCTGCGTCGACCTCAAACTGGACAACAAGAAACTGTAACAAAAATGCCCGAGGCTTTGGGCTGGCTTACTGGTGTCACTGTCCTTTGAACAAGCTGCCCAACCAGTCTAGTCTGTGTTTTCCTCAGGTGACACAGGATAGCTGGGGCACACGTGACATAGCAGTACAGGGTCTATTCATAGTGGAACCAAGGCACAACTCATCGGTTACAGTCTTGTGTCTGTGGCTCCTTCCAGTCAGTGCCTAGCGTGTTTCTACAGAACTGAGAGGTAGCCTATGTTTCCTAATGTCCTAGGCAGAGCCAGCCTTCTTCTTCAGAGACCAAGATAGTTCTCAGGCTGGCGCACGGCCCACTTTCCTGTCAGCCATTGCTCTAAGAAGCCAAGGGTGCTCTAGCAGGTGTTGTTTTCAGACTAGAAGAAGGTCCTTGACATCCAAGCCCTGAGCCTAGTCACCGTCTTTCTTCCTGTTGGGTTCTGACCCTGGACTTTAGGAGGGCAAGGCTGTGGCAGATTTTCTCCTTTGTATACACTTGACTTGAGCTTGCCATGGGAGACAAACAACAAAGGTGTAGAATAATAAACAGGGGATGGACGTGTCAACTTGGCAATAGAGTGTGTATCTAGCATGTGTGAGGCCCCTGGGTTCAATCCCTCACATCTCTCTCTCTCTCTCTCTCTCTCTCTCTCTCTCTCTCTCACACACACACACACACACACACACACACACACACGCATGCACACACGCACACATAGGGATGCACACACACATGCAAAGGCACATGCACACACGCACACACACTCACACGCACTCATGTGCACACACACGCATGTACACGCACGCATGCTCACACGCACACAGGCAAGCAGGCTGGTAAGGAACACATCACAGAGTCACAGAGAGAGGCCATGAGCTTGTCTTCTGTACTCTGGCAGCTATGAACACACAGGAATGAGCCTTAAATATTTTTATAACGATCACTTGGTGTCCATTCCATGGGTTAACAAAATAGGATCTTAGGTGGGTACATACCTTCCACTTAAACATTCTACCTTCATAGCTCAGCGGTGGTGGTGCATGCCTTTAACCTCAGGACTCGGGAGGCAGAGGGAGGTAAACCTCTGTGAGTTCAAGGCCAGCCTGGTCTGCAAAGTGAGTTCCAGGACAGCTAGGGCTGCACAGAGAAACCCTGTCTTTAACCCCCGCAAAAAAGTAAAACAGTATGCCTTCAGCATATAGTTATTGTCATCTTGAATTATAGAAAACAATGTCAATTTTGCATTTGCTGTTATAAGACAAATATTTTTCTCTCTTCAAAATCATTATACACATATAATTTGTTTTGCTTTTGAAACAGGGTCTCTCGATGTAGCCCTGGCTATCCTGGAACTAGCTCTGTAGACCAGGCTGGCCTCAAACTCAGATATCCACCTGCCTCTGCCTCCCAAGTACTGAGTTTAAAGGCGTGCACCACCACCGCCCAGCACACATAAGAATTTTAATAGATGTTTTGTGTGTTTGTTTGTTGGCAGGGTGGCTCATGTAGCCCAGGCTGGCATCCATCCCCTGCCTGAACCTCCCAAGTACTAGGATTATAAACACGGGTCACCACACCCAGTTTTTAATAGACTTTTTAAAGAACACTTTTCAGTTCACAGCAAAATTGAACGAAAGGTGTCATTTCCCAAATATCCCTTCCCTTTGCCCCGTGCGCGCATCCCACACACCCCCTTTTCCACATACCTCATGGTAAAACAGACTTGTTTAGGAAAGAGATGGGTCGTTTCAATGAAGAAGGAAAAGGGACTTGTGTTCTACAAGTATGAGCTGGCCAAGACACCTTGGCGTAAAGAACAGCACAGACAAAGTCTAGCCTCCAAAGAATACCCTGTTAAAGTGGGAGACCCCAGAAAGTTTTCCCCTGGGGGCCTTGCTTGGGGAAGGACACACTTGCTGAGCAGGGCAGAGGTGACAGAATCAGTCCCCTTCATTACAAAAAGAATTGAGTATGGACAGGACGCATTTTAGCTTGGGAGGAACACCCAGCCTGCCTACCCCACCTCTGAGACCTGAACTTTCTCATTTGAGTAGGATGGGGGAGAGGGGAGGTCTCTGCAGATGAAGCGATGTCTTTAGCTCGATGCCATCTCAGCCATTTCTGGTCCAAGGAAAGAAAATTCTGAGGTCAAAACTCCACCGACTGAAGTGGCACTTCGGAAGGGGATAGGTACAAATCTCTTATATAGGAGACAGAAAAACCGCCCCCGTGCAGACTGGAAAAGCAGGAAGAAGCTTGCAGAAGGAGAATGGAGTAGGGTTAGGTGCAGGTGAGGCCTTGTGCCTGCACAAGGAAGACCATTCCTGGCAGCACCGCCAGGCGCTTCCGGCACCTTCCCTGGCCTGTCCTCCTCAGGCCCGCCAGGGGGCGGCCCGGCTTTCCAGCTGCTTCTCCACCTCAGGCCTAAGCGGGCCAGACGCGCAGGAGCCCAGGCCTCTGCGTGGTTCCCAGGAGGTGCAGACGTTAACTCATTCCTGCCTGGAGCAGAAGAGAGGCCAGCCTCCACCCTTCCTCCTCCGGGAGGCCGGGATGCCAACGGGCTCCGGGGGTGACTGACAGTCTGCCAGGGCCAGGGGACAGTGCGGATCCGTGCCCCACTCCACTTGTTAGGCTTGGGAGACCCAGGGCACCGCCGAGCACTAGCGGCCCACTCGGGGCCAATCCCCGGCCGCAGCTTCCGGCTGGCGGAGGCAGGGTGGCTTTTCATTGGGATCTTATCTCTGGCGCCGGGGTTGGGCGTCCGCTGCCCAGAACACCTGAGGCCCGGGCCTGCTTGACCAGTGGGCGGAGGATACTGTGGACCCGGGGATGACCACGTTGGCCCGCGGGCCGGGCGGCGACCCGGGTGCTCGCTGTGAGGACCTAGCCCGGGCCGGAGTGACTCAGATCACCTTGTTTAATTACACAGTCCCGGGGCCGCCGAGTGCGATAGGAGCCTTTTGAACGTGCCAATTAGAGATGAAATATCACCTTCTAATTTGAACCGGCTTAATTCTTTCACGTAGAAATAGCAACAGCCCGGGGGCTTCGAGATGGGGTATCGGGTCTCTTCTGGCATTCGGGAGGTGGAGGGGTGAGGCAGGCAAGAACTGGGGGGACAGGGGATAGAGCTCCCTGTATTCTTTCCCCCCCCCTCCTCCCCTCCCCCAGGGATCTGCCAGGCACAGGGCTCCAAGTGCAAAGTCCTCCTCTGGCCGCCTAGTCCCAGAGGGAAGGAGAAAGCTAAACTGGGTCTGTATTCCAGCCTTCCTCTCGGAGGCCTTGTGTTGGGGTTTGGAAAACGAAGGAGGTTCAGGGAGTTGGAAGGGATGGGAGGAAGAGAATGTCTGCTCTGCAGAGAGAGTGGTTGGTGGGGAGGCAGTAAGGTGGGCGAAGGCCCGGTTTATTTGGAAGGGGCGTGCTGAAGCCTGTTTGTGCTGAAGCCTGCTTCTGCATTCGGAGTGGTTTAGAGAGATCTGGAGCCGTCTGGCGTTTCTGGTAGGAAGCTTGCACGCTAGCTAGCTGACCTTGAGAGGCCACCGAAGCTCTCCGAGTTGTCTGTAAAGTTGACTTGCAAGCATTCTGCCTTCTATTACACAAAATTCTGTACATCAGAATGCTTGGCAGCCACTATTTCAAAGAGGGCAGTCATCCAAGAGGAACACATTTTTACGTTTTTAAAAAGTAAAAGAAGGCGGGTGAAAATGATTTAAATACGTTTTATTTAGCTCAGCACATACAATTTTCAGGGATTTTTTTTTTGTTTTGGGGTTTTTTTCGAGATAGGTTTTTTGTTTTTTTTTTTTTGTAGCCCTGATTGTTCTGGAACTCACTCTGTAGACCAGGCTGGCCTAGAACTCAATGATCTACCTGCCCCTGCCTCCCTAGTGCGGAGATTAAAGGTGTGCACCACCATACCTGCGTGTGTGTGCGTGTGTGTGTGTGTTTTGCCTGCATGTGAGTGTGTTGGATCCCCTGGAACCGGAGTTGCAGACAGTTGTGAGCTGCCATGTGGGTGCTATGAATTTAAACCAGGTCCTCCAGAAGAGCAACCAGTGCTCTTAACTGCTGAGCCTTTCTCCAGAGCCATTCCTTGAGCCTCCCCTCCCCTCCCCTCTTTTCATTGTATGTATGTCTGTGTAGGTATGTACGCTTGAGTGCAGGTGCCTACACAGGCCTGAAGAGAGCATGGAATCCCCTGAAGCTTGAATTTAAGGTAGTTAAAGAGCTGTAAGACCTGAGTGCTGGGAACCCAACGCCAGTCTTCTACAAAAGTAGTAGATGCCCTTAATCACTGAACCTCTTTCCAGATGTAGCTCAGTATATTAAAAGTGTTTTAGAGCTGGACAATGTACTGGTCTTTGGGATAATGAGGCAGGAAGGTCACTTGAGTTCAGTCTAGGTAACAGCGAGATCTGGCTCAAAAAATAAACAGATAAGGGACTGAAGAGGTGGACCAGTGACCAAGAGCACCAGCTGCTCTTCCATAGGACTCACAACCAGCTGTAACTCCAGTTCTAGAGGATCTGCACCCTCTGTTGACTTCCCCAGGTACCAGCCAAGCAAGTGGTACATACACAGGCATGCATCTGCACACATTCAACAAATAAACAGTTTTAAACATACAATCAATATAAGATGATTGTTACTGAGATTATTTATATTCTTTTATTAAGTCTTTAAATTTTTACACTTAATAGTATATCTCAGTTTAGACTCAATAAGAACATTTTAGGTGACCATGGTTTGGACTTCACAGGGCTTTTGCTCCTAGTCCCTTTTAGAGCCAGGTGTGAAGGCACAAGCTTGTAATCTAGCACTCATGAGGTTGAGGCACAAGGGTACAAGGATCATTGAACTTTTGAGGCTAGCCTGGAATACATAGTAAGTTCCAGGATAGCCTGGGCTAAATATAACAAGTATACAAAAGGCTTGGCTGGATGTGATGGCACATGACTTTAACCCAGCGCTTGGGAGGCAGAGGCAGGTGGATCTCTGAATTCTAGGCCAGCCTGGTCTACAGAATGAATTCCAGGACTACTAGGGCTACACAGAGAAACCCTGGAACTCACTTTGTAGACCAGGCCTCGAACTCACAGAGATCCACCTACCTCTGCCTCCCTGAGCACCGGGGTTAAAGGCATGTGCCACCACCGGCTGGTAACTTTTAGCAGAGGACTGTGGTTTATGTGAGGTTTATGTGGTTTACGTGGTTAAAATGAGGAAGAAGGAAAAAAAGGGTAGAAAAAAATGAAATGAAAAGCAAAGAGAAAGGAAGACATAATTTACACAGGCGTGCAAAGCGTGCAAAAGAGGGTGACGCTGCTCTGAGGTTTTGTGGGATCACTCCCTCCCAGTACTCCAACAGTACCCCTAAAGTGACCTTTGTTACTAGCAAGGTGAAACTGTTGAAGTGGGTGACAACACCTTGACTTTGGGACTTCAACTTTATGAAGTGCATTCCTGTAGCTTCCCACCACACCGCCTGAGGTAGTAGGCAGGACACCACTCATTCTGCCGCCAGAAAATAGGTCCAATTCCTGGCAATCTGACTTCAGAGAGTCACACTTCCCTCCCCACTGCCACCCTCCAGCATGCCTGCTGGGGCTTTGAGATGAGCCTGATAGTACACTCCAACCTTGAAGTCCAGATGCTCCTGTCCCCACCATTCTCATTCACAATTAGTCACAGACACACACACACACACACACACACAGACACACACACACACACACAGACACACAGAGAGAGAGAGAGAGAGAGAGAGAGAGAGAGAGAGAGAGAGAGCTGTATCAGGCACTAAATTAAGCACTGTATTTCTTATTTTCCTAATCCTCACAGTAATTCTGATACCATTTTCAGATGAGGAACAGGGCCCAGGGAGGTTAATGACTTTATGGACCAAAGGATAGCAGCTAGAAAGCCGTAGGACTAGAGTGCGAAACCAGGGTGCTTGGGATGGAGCCCAGAGTCTCAAAAATGCTAGGCAAGCTCTCTAACCACTGAGTCCCAAGCCTCAGATTAGGGTGTTTGATAGCTCTGCTTCCTTCCAGAGCATGGGGTCTCCTGTAGGTGTTAAAAGTGACTTCTCCACGATGTTGTACATCAGTGGAAACTGGATTTGTGTTCTTTGTAGAGGCAGCATGGAGTTTAGGAAGGTTTACAGTCTTGTTCTGCCACTTGCTCTGAGCTCTCGTGCCCTCAAGTGTCAAAGGGAATAATGAAGAATATGACTCAGTTGACCGACCTGCTATGTGCCTCACCCACATCCTAAGTGGGAGGAAGATTCCAGCTGGAGAATCTACCTTTGGGAACCAGTATCACTCTAGGGCAGGGCCGTGGACGGCTTTATACACTGGCTATCACCATAGTCACAGCCCTAGCCAGGGGAATCACGGGGGCTTTGCACTACCCAGTTCTGAAGTGCCAGTCATCTGGGAACCATAGGCACAGAGTTGGAGTCACCCAAGAGGACTGAGGGCACCAGGTGGGAAAAAGAGACCAGACAGGGCCATGGTTCTGAAACCAGCTATGATCCAGAGAGGGCTGCTTCAGTTCAATCCATCCCACCCAGGCCTGGCATGGATGTGGGCAGGGAGGCTACCATGATATATGTTCCCTGCTGGGTAAGATAGTGCTCTGCCCCTAATAGACAGGGAGTAGAGGTGAGGTTTCTAGAACCATCTTTGCTATAGTCAGACTCAGGACATGGTCAGGACACAGCTGTTTCTGCAGTGGGGATCTCTATAGAAAAATTTCAGGTTGTGAGAGCCCTCGGCAGAGAATGTTAACAACTACAATGCTCTATCTGTGTGATGAACTTAGTTTCTCCACCCCCAGTGAAGGTAAACAGAGGTTTCAGTGCAAGTGCAGTACATTCTTGTTCATAATGGTAACCTCTAGGGTGTCATGTGCACTCTCAGTTTGTACCAAGGTGATGTAGGAGAGCAGGGATCAGTCAAGGACCAACTGAGCAGCTAGCCATGGGCTGCATGGTGCTCACAACTCTGCCTAGGCTCACTAAGCGACTAACATAGGACCTAAGCGACCTATCAAATCAAGACAGAATTTCCTCCCAGCACGAACCAAGTCAAACTGTGTTTTCAAGACGGCAATAGTAGCTAAACTTGAAACATGAACCTGAGAACACAGCTTCCTGGACATCTGTTCTGTCTTGAAGACTAGACAAATTGCAAGTAGAGCAAATACAATCTGATTGGGATGTCTGAGAGTCAGACCACCATCCAGGGCACCACTGAAAGCATCCTCCACTCCAGGCTGAGTTCACCCTCTCTTATCCACTTCCTGATCCAGACACTCCCTGTCTTTTTCTCCCCATCTCTGTTTGTTTGTTTGTTTGTTTTTCGAGACAGCATTTCTCTGTATAACAATCCTAGCTGTCCTGGAACTAGCTCTTGTAGACCAGGCTGGCCTCGAACTCACAGAGATCCACCTGTCTCTGCCTCTCGAGTGCTGGGATAATGGCATGCGCCACCATCACCCAGTGCTCCCCATTTTTTATAGGACCAGGGCAGCCAAGGCTTGGCAGAACCCCACCCTGAACAGCCA